>JADRCD010227133.1:0-13239 GCA_019843815.1 Montemys delectorum
GTGTGTGTGTGTGTGTGTGTGTGTGTGTGTTTCAAGACAGGGTTTCTTTCTGGAACAGCACTGGCCGTCCTGGGACTGGCTCTGTATACCAGGCCATGAAATCACAGCGATCTGTCTACCCTGCCTCCCCAAGTCCTGAGATTGAAGGTTTTCTACATGCCCAGTTCTCTTTGCTTCTTTTGATTGAGTCTGGGGCCCCAGCTCACAAGGAGGGGGCACCACTCATGTTCTGGGAAGGTCTTCCCACCTCAGGAAAGCCTTTCTGGAAAAAAAAGAATCCTCATAGGCACATCCAGAGGTGAGTTTCCATGGTAATCCTAAATCCCACCAAGCTGACCATAAAGACTTATCCTCTCCATGTAAGTGGTTTAGTACACAGTGCTGGGCCTGCTGGGGGGAACAGGGGTCTCTCCATGTTGCCCCTCCAAGGCCCAGCTGCCCAAGTGCCACCATGAGGAGAGCTGTTGGGAAAACTGCCTGGCTCCCAGCACAGCACCCTCCCACACCCGGCATCCTCACCCTACCCTCTCCTCAAGAGCAGGCCATGCGGATACACAGCTGGAACATTCAAATTGACAACAGGCTCCAAGAGCACGCGGCGTTGGTGGCCAAAGGCTGAGCGGTGTCAACACGATGTTCTAACCAGGAGGTCACACTCCCTGGGGTGTTGGCTAGAAAGACTACCAGAGTGGAGAGAGGAACTGGGGGACAGATATGCTGGAGTTGAGACTGGGGGGTGAGAATGGGCCATTGCTCTCCAATATCTCCCTGAGCAGGGCCAGGAAGGGCTGAGGACAGGAAGAGGGGAGGAAAGGACCCAGTGTGTGGTACCTTGGCTTCTGAAGACATCTCTCTGCAGTGGAGAGATGGAGCTTTCAAGTCACTGAGGAGATCCAAGCCCTGGATTACTGGCTTCGTTTTGCCCCAGGAATCACTTTGGGCAAGGGTGCCATTCTCATGGGAGTTGGGCCAGAATTTAAAGAGGAAGGCAGGTAGAGGAGAGATGACAAGGGCAAGAGAGTTGGCAGCAGGTACACAGATGTGCCGTGGTTATTTTGTGCGCACAAATGCATGCATGTAGACGTGTGGGGGGGGGGGGTGCTGCAGGCACTTGGGTATACACGGAGGCCCGAGAAGGACATCGGGAGTCCTGCTGTATCAATATTTAACTCACTCCTTTTGAGCCAGGGTCTCTCATGGAACCGGGAACTAGGCTGGCGACCAGCAAGTTCCCGTGACCCTCTAGTCTCTGCCTCCAGAGCGGGGAGGTTACAAGCACTATGCCCAGCCTTTTACAAGGGCTCCGGGGACGTGATCTGAGGTCTTCATGCTTGCCAATTTCTTACCTATGGACCCATTGTCTCTCTGCATACTGGCTTGGGGCTGGACACATCCAGGGAGTCTCCCTCGGTGAATGTGACTGAACGCCTTCCTGGGTGTATGCCTTAGCCCTCTTCCTGGGGACTGTCTCAAGCTGATCCTTCTCTTTAAGCTGCTGTAGTCAGTCACATTGAAGAACAGCAAACAAGCCTGGTTCCAGGAGGCTCACCGCCAAGGCATGACCTTGGAGTTCTTGCTTTTTTTTTTTTTTTTTAAAACATAAAAATATACAATTTGAATTTTCATCATGGAAACAATTGTGTTCCTAGGACTTCCAGGCGGCCCCGTCTTGGCTAGTTTCAACTGCCTCTCAAGAGGCAAAACACAATTACTCCAGGAAACAATGGCCCGGCTTTATATTTAAGACCCACGTGCCCCCTCCTCCCCCATCTGAGCCCTCACCTTCCTGTCTCTGGATCTGGGGCGCTCTGGGTCATTCAGCTGCCAGGCCCTTACCAGGACCTCACTGTCTCCAGTTGTTGGCAGCACCATGAACCCCAGGAAGCCAGACAAACCCCTTCTAAGCTAGAGACAAATCGCCCTCCGTAGGTCTGCTGAGCATCTGCTGGCCCCCGTGAGTCAAGTATTCTTGAGTGAGAGATGGAAAATCAATGTCACTTAATGGGAGGAAAGGTTCCTGAAGGAAAGCCATTGCTACCTCTCTCTGCTGCCAGAGGTTTTCAGATCGCCTCCCTCCTGTGCCAATAGCTCACCAGCGACAGCCACTGTCCTGTGTGGTTGAGCTTCCGGGTAATTGGTTAGGGCAGAGTTCTTACCAGGCTGGGTGCCACAATAGGTGACTGAGGGCTTTTCTGTTGGAGGCTTGATGTAGAGACAACCATACGTGGGGACAGAAAAGAGGAGGCCTATGGCCAGTGGCCCAGATGTGTCCTCAGAAAAGCCCTGAGGATGCCCAGTGATGACAGAGGCCTCTTTCTCTGCCATTCACAGAACAACTGGATGTCCTTTGTTGCCCTTGCCTCAGGCCCAACTTGATATTCTTTTCCAAGATTCTGTGAGCCTTGGAGAAAAAGGGGTGACATCTTTGTGCAGACACCATGAGACATCTCATGGCATTTCCTCTTGGAAGACAAGAGGCCACTGGGAATCTGGAAACACTGGGGTGGTGTCCTTGATGAACCAGGTTGGCCTTTGGCCATTCCTCTGGTCCCCAGGACCTCGTGCGCAGCCCCTGAGTTCTTGGGATCCTTCTGCTCAAAGGCTGCCATCCTGCCTGCTTGATTTGGGGTTTCGGTTGGTTGTTTGAGCCAGGGCTTCACTATGCTGCTCTGCTGGCTTGGAACTCACCAGGCTGCCCTCAAATGCTTCCTGGTACCACATGCGCCACCATGCCAGACCGCCACCGTGCCAGACTGCCACCCTGATTTTAAGAGTTCTCGTACAGGTTATCGGACCATGGATTCTTTTTGTTTGTTTTCGCTTTGGAGATAGGGCCTTGCTATGTAGCCCAGGCTGGCATCCATCCATCATGGCCTTTCCTTCTCGGTCTTCTAAGTGCTGAGATTCTAAGTGTGTGTTGCCATGCCCAGCTAAAAGGGGCTCCTTTGCCTGTTACATTTTATTTCAGGGAAGGGGTTCTGGGACACAGTTTCAGATTGTGGGTTTGGACTCCATTTCAGGTTGTGTGACTGAATGTTGGAGGGGGGATGTGGAAAGTTGGTAAGAGCGAACATTTTTCTGAACACATTGACCACAAATAATTAATTTCAAACCAATGGGAAGTGAACTCATGGTACTTCTAGGAGGCTCACCCATATTTCGTCCTGCAACTTTGCTGCATTCTTGGCTCTGAATGGACCACACAGGGATTATACCACACAACACTGATAAACACTTGCCTTGAAACACCTTGGCTCGGATTCTGGGCTCTCATCAGGGTTTCCATTGCTGTGAAGAGACACCATGAACAAGGCAAGTCTTATAAAGGACAACATTTAGTTGGGGCTGGCTTACAGGTTCAGAGATTCAGTCTGTCATCATCATGGCAGGAAGTGTGGCAGAATGCAGGCCAACTTGGTGCTGGAGGAGTCAAGAGTTCTACATCTTGATCAGAGAGCAGCCAGGTGGAGGCTCTGATGCCACAGTGGGCGGTGCTGGGGCACAGGAGACCCCAAAGCCCCTCCACACCGCGACTCACTTTCCCCCAACAAGGCCACACCTGGTCCAATAAGGCCACATGCCTCCTAATCGTGCAATTCCCTATGACCAAGCATCGAAACACGTGAATCTATAGGGGCCAAGCCTATTCAGTGGTGAATAACAGTGTTTTTTTTTTATCATGCACAGAACTTTTCTGCTCTTATAGAAACAGTGGTTAATCGTGGGAAACATGGCTGAGGAAAGATGGCCCAGTGGGTAATGCGTTTGCTGGCAAGACTGTTGACATGGGTTTCAGCCTTGAAGCCCATGAAAAGGTGGAGGAGAACCAACTCTGTAAAGGTGTCTTCTAAACTCCATAGACGCACTGCGCTGTGATGTGAATATGACCCCCGATGATGATGATGATAATGATGATGATGATGATGATGATGATGGTGGTGGTGGTGGTGGTGGTGGTGGTGGTACATCAAAAAATAAATATGGAAAACAGTGTTTCCCCTGTGGTCATTCCTCAGCACGCCTCAAGATGGCGTTATGTTACAATGTTTGTTTTTACACATTGTAGTTTGAGTTGCTGACAGGTTTCATTTCATCATGGTGTTGGGCAGTAGTTAAGAGCACTTGTTGCTCTTGCAGAAGACCAATCCCCAGCACCCACATGGCAGCTCACATCCACCTGTAACTCCATTCCCAGGGGATCTGATACCCTCTTTCTGACCTCTGTGAGTACCAGGCACACATGTGGGTGCACGTGGGTACAGGTAAGCAAAGCACATATTACCATAAAAAAACTAAAATAAAACAGATACATTTTGACTTGAGATTAAGGCAGAATTTCTAGTCCTTTCTGAAGTTACTCTCATAACGCTTCTGCCATTTTGTATGCTGAACTCCTGTGTCATGACCAGTTTTGACAGTTGAAGTTTTGATCAACTCTGAAAAACAACTGGGGATCCCCACTGTAGGCATAAATTTTTTTGAAACCTACTTTTAATAAGGGTTTCAACCTCTCCTCTAGCCCGCCACCCAGCAGAGGGAGTGGAAGAGAAAAGTTATTAGGATATGGGGGAAGTGGACCTGTTCAGCAGTAGCACTTTAGGGGTGAGCTTGATCTTCTTGGGCAGCAGTTCAGTCCTGTAGCAAACACCAGCTACGACTCAGCAGCTGCAGACCAGTCCTCTAGGCAGGCAGACACCAGGCATGACTCAGCAGCTACAGTCCAGTCCTCTAGGCAGGCAGACACCAGGCAGCTGTAGTTCAATCCTGAAGAAACATCCAGGCTCAGGCTCACCAACCGGCCTGAGGTGTGTGTGTGGGGGGGGGGGGGGGCTACAGAAACAGCAAGCTGCCACAGGAACCTCACAAGCAGTTCTTAGGCAAGTTTCTCTCAGTGGCAACTTAGTCACAAGTTGAGCTCAACAATGTAACAATGTTATGTAAGGCGAACCAATACATGCTGTGTCTTTAGCAAAGAATAGCAAGGCGGAGCAAACCAAACCAAAGCTCAGTGCTTTCCCTCTGTCTGTGGGGTCACATTTACTCTCCTTCATCAAGAGTCCTTTCATGTGTCTGCTGTAGCAAAACATCCTTTCACCTGTGTGTGTCTGCTTCAGGAAATAGTCTTTCCCATGTCTGTTCCAGCGAGACATCCTTTTCTCCTGTGTCGGCCTCAGGAAAACAGTTCCTCCTCCCCCCTCCCCTTCCCCTCGTCTGCTTTAGCAAGACATTCTTCCACCTTGTGCCCCAGTGGAACATCATTTACATAACTGACTTTCCAGAGAACTGGAATCTGCTATTTTCCTGCAGTGCCAGGATTTAATTCTTCATGTAAAACAAACAGGCACATCTGTGTGTACATTTTCCTTAATCTTTAATAAATATTAAAATGACACGCATATTGAATAATTGTTTTAAGATATTTGTATAACTCATTAGCAGCAGACGTTTGAATGACTTGCATTATATATTATACACCTATAGGTTTATTTGTTATATACTACATGCCAAGTGTGGGAAAACTCTGCTAATTAAAGTTGAAGTCTACCATTGTCCGCATAGCCTTCTGGATTTGGTGCATATTTAATTTTTTACTGACAGGGCTTCCCCTTCTCTGACCTTAACTCCCACATGCCTCTATGTGCAGAATGTCACAAAGACTTGGTTCAGATTACAGGTTCAACTCCCTTTCCCCATAAGAACCCATTCAGCTAGGACCTGAGATTCCTGACATGCTTCCCTGTGCTAACGAGCCAACTCGGAACCTTAAGCCTTCAGCCCATCCTGGATACGCCTACTTCTATCCCCCAAACTATCTAAGTCTTGAATCACCCCAAATAAAGTTGATCTGGCTCCTGGCAACTGGTTCTGGTATCACCTTTACTGTGTGTGCTCACGGGGCTTTTAAATGCACCCCATCTAGGGAGGGATTCTTGAACGGAAAAAGTTTAAGATGCCCCGGTGGGTGTGGCAGTTGCTGGAATTGGCAGTGCCCGGCTGTGGTTACCTCTGGGAAATCAGCTACAGCAGAGATCGATCGCTCAGATCCACCAGGTTAGACTAGGATCTTCAGATAAGATCTCTCAGCCTGGTGCTCCCCTGAAGTTCAGGGGAGAATGATTACTTAAGCCACCATTCTGATGTCCTGTGCTTTGTACCCCGGGGCAGGAAAAAGATGAAGGGGAGGAAAAAGCCAGAGCTAACTGGAGAGGGCTGGGGAACAAACTCAAAGGGAGGAAGGGACCCATGGAGGACACAGAAATACCAGCAGCTCAGCCTAGAGCTCTGGATCCAACTGACTGAGCTCTGTAGCTCTGAGAGCCAGGAGACTCCCCGGGCCCTTCAGTTCTCGTGGACTCTAAAGGAAATGGTAAACACATCTCTGTGGCTCACACCTGTAATCCTAGAACCTGGGAAGCTGGGGCAGAAGGATCCTGAGTCAAGGCTAGCCTGGATAGCAAGTTCTAGATCAGCCTGCACTACTTAGGGAAACTGGTTTTTTTTTGTTTTTGTTTTTTGTTTGTTTGTTTGTTTGTTTGTTTGTTGAGACAGGGTTTCTCTTTGTAGCCCTGGCTGTCCCGGAACTCACTCTGTAGACCAGGCTGGCCTCAAACTCAGAAATCCCCCTGTCTCTGCCTCCCAAGTGCTGGGATTAAAGGCGTGTGCCCGACACCACCCGGAGAGACTCTTGTTTTTTTGTTTGTTTGTTTGTTTGTTTTTTTAAAATCAAAATTAAAAGCTCTGTGAATGTGCCCTGGGATGACTCCAAGAAAAAACATCAGGCAAGCCATTCAAACCTTCAAAGAGCCCAACCTTGGCCTGTGCCATGATTCATGACTACTCATTCCACGGTGGCGGGGCAGAACCTCCACGCCTGTATCACACCATCTGGGTAGCAAGAGACCCTCTTGGGTTCAGCTGGCGCCGACCTCCTGAGGGCTCCTCCAAGCTTCCAACCTGGCTTAACAGGACTGCCTGGGTCTTGTCCTTGGGTCATGGACCTTGGCAGACATAACCCAGGAAAGCAAAGAGTGGGTTTTTCTAGTGGGGGAGAATCTGCTTTTTTTTTTAACCAGAAGGGTAATAGGGAGGGCTAGGGATTCAAAGAAGACCAAGTCATGTGACCCACTGGGCCCCGAGAGCCATCATGGGGGAAGTTCATCAGGGCCTTGGCATGCCCAGCCTGCCTCTGCATAGGGACCTTGGAGTTCCCACTAGGAGTTCAGGGACCCCTTCAGATATAGGGGGGCAGGCTTGGGTGGAAGCCTGTATTTGGGTTCTGACTGTCTTCTCTCAGTAGTCCCCATCGCCCAGATCCCTGGGAACACTCCCATGTGACTGTTCTCTCCACTCTGCTCAAGCTGCCTCTGTGTCTGGTACCTAAGTCATTTCTCTTCCGTGGTACATATCCAGCATCCATAGGGCATGTCTTTCCTGGTTTTCATTGTCAGTCTGTGAGCGCGCCCGAGGTGGCACACGCCTCTTCCTGAGCTCCACCGCAGGGCATGGGGCCAGGAGGAGCTGATGTTTGCGTCAGATCTTTGGGGGCAGTCCTGTTAAGCCAGATTAGAAGCTTGAAGGAGCCCCCAGGAGGTCGGCACCAGATGAACCCAAGAGGGTCTCTTGCTGCCCAGATGGTGTGATACAGGCATGGAGGTTCTGTCCCGCCACCGTGGAATCAGGAGTAGCCCTGAATCATGGCACAGGCCAAGGTTGGGCTCTTTGAAGGTTTGGATGGTGTGCCTGGTGTTTTTTTTCCCCCTTCGGACTAAGCCCGGCCTCTTCTCGTAAGACGTCAAAAGACAGGAGAGGATTCCACCAGCCTGAGAAGAGGAGATGCTAGGTGTTAGACAAAGGATTGCTGGTGCTGAGCTCACAGCGAGGTCCGGAAGAATGCTTGCCTAGCATGCACGAAGCCCTGTGCCCCACTTTCAGCATTGCAGAAGCTAAGCGTCGTGCTGTTTGCCCGAAATCCTAGAACTCGGAAGTGGAAGCAGGTGATCAGATGGATTCAAAGTCATCCTCTGTTACCTATGGAGTTTGAGGCTAATCTGGGCTCCATGAGAGCCTGTCCCAACCAACCAACCAACCAACCAAACAAACAAAGCAAAGCAAAGCAAAACGAAAACAAAACAAACAACAAAAACTGCTCCACACACACCCCCCAAAACAAAACAAAAGGGATCACTGATTGCACAGCTACAGAGGAATGCTTCTGGCTGGTCTTCATAGCTTGGTTTTATACACCAAAGGCCCAGAGTGATGATGGGAGTAGTGACTCTTTCTTACTTACTTTGTGTGCATTGAGCATCGGCCAGCAGCTTTCCAATCCACTCCCTTCATTTAGCCTCTATGACTACGAAAGCGGGAGACCCAGAAAGGATAGATGAGTTCCCCAGGGTCCCAGCTAGGAAACACCGGCGCTCTTTAAGATGCTTCTGCCAAGGAGACAGCCCGTTGGGAGATGTCCCTGCCCCGGAGCAGCGAGTTTCAATCCTGTAGACTTGGAAATCCAACATAACCCAGCTGGAAGGGCGGGTGGGTAACTGACAACACAGGACCACCAGACTTGGGAAGATGGTACAAGGGAGAGAGAGCCAGGAGATCCTGAGGGGCTGTGCGGGGAAGCTTGGAGGAGGGGCATCAGGCTAGTGGTTGCTACAGAAGGTTCAGACGGGAGGGCTGATGGGGAGCTCTCATGAGTTCTGAAGAAAGGGCAGATGAAAGTGGTGTTGGATATCGGTTCAAGCAACAGGGATTCAAGGGAAGAAAAGATGCTAGAGGAAAAAAATAATAAAGAGGCCAAAAGGAGGGTAAGCCAGAAAAAATAAACGAGGAAGAAGCAGAGGACGGTGATGAGGTCCAGAGAGCGGACACTCCGATAAGTGGTAATTGCTACCATCGGTGCGATGTTTATACCAAGCTGCTGTGCACACATGTCTTGTTCCGTTGAATTCTATAAAGTAATCGGGACCCGTCCTGATGGCCGAGCCCTGTTCCGTGCCAGCTAACCCGTGTGCGCTTCTCTCATGGCCCTGCCAACAGCCACAGAGGGTGGGTTCTGGCTGGCACCTCAGAGAAGTTAAGGAACTCGCTCACCTGAGGATGCAGCGCAGGTCCATCTGGCCCCACTAGATGGGTTTGACTCATTGTTCTGAACATCTCAGATCTGAGGCTCAGAGAGACCCTGAGATGCTGCAGGGCCCACTGAACATCTTGGAGCTCCCTACTCCATTCTACTGTCATGTGCCCCGCTCCTTTGTCTTGCCAAAACCCACTGCATGCATGACACTGGGGGATTGGGTACCATGAGTGATCCTCACTCTGCCTTAGCCTCTGAGCCCATTCCTGTGGGTCCCTGTGTCCTGCGGGCTCTTCCTGGAGGCAACTGTTCCAGATGCCTGAAGTGGGCTGGAGGCCTGGCAGGCCTGAGAAGAGACACGTTTCAGACCAGCGTCAGCGCTCCTGATATGAGGGACAGGGACACTTTCCTAGGTTTTAGGCTTATATGGAAAAAGGGTCCCAAAGGTATAAGACATATCTGCAAGGCAGAGGCCATGTGGTAGAGCTGGTCAAAGGAGAAGTGAGTAGAAAGGACAGCCTGGTCCTCATGCAGGACCAAGCAGAGATGTGTTGCTACTTGAAATGTGTCTACTCAGGGGTATCGGCCCACATGGTCTGTTAGGCTCCAGGAAGGAGGAACTCCGTGGTCTTTCCATCGACTCTTCTGGCTGAAGGGTGGAGATTCTGGAACCTTCAGGGACCAGCAGCAGGTAGGTAGACCCCAGAGTTCTTGGGGAGATGGCCAAGCAGACAAGACTCACTTAACCAGATGTAGGTCCCCACAAACATCTGCTACCTCCTAGCATGACAGAGGCAGATGGACCCCAAGGAGGGAGCTCAGAGAGAAAAATCCTGACTGGCAGAACACACAAGTTTCAGAACACACAAGAAGTCCCTCAAGGACCCGTCCTAAGTGACACATGACTGTCATTAGCATCTCAAAAGTGACCCAGTCTTTGTCTCTTTGAGCAGTCTTTTGGCCTTGAGCCTGCTTGGTTTTTTGTTTTGCTTTTGTTTTATATACAATCTTATGTATTTCAGACTGATTTTATTATTTATTTTTATTTTTTAATTTTTTATTATTTATTTTTAGTTTTTAAAATTCTTTTTAGATTTACTTATTTATTTCAAATATGTGAGTACACTGTCACTGTCCTCAGACACACCAGAAGAGGGCATTGGATCCCATTCCAGATGGTTGTGAGCCACCATGTGGTTGCTGGGAATTGAACTCAGGACCTCTGGAAGAGCAGTCAGAGCTCTTTACCACTGAGCCATGTCTCCAGCCCCTCAGACTGGTTTTAAACTCCATATATAGCCACGGATAACCTTGAACTCCTGATCTTCTTGCCTCTACCAGCTGGAATTACAATTATGCACCACCACATCCAGTTTGTACTATGCTGGGATCAAGCTCAGGGCCTTGTACTTGCTAGGCAAGCTCTCTACCAACTGAGCTTATTCCCAACCCCCAGGCGCTGTTTCCTCCTCCTCCTCCTCCTCCTCCTCCTCCTCCTCCTCCTCCTCCTAATGATTTATTTATTTATTTTATGTATATGAGTACACTGTCACTGTCTTCAGATACACTAGAAGAGAACATCGGATCTCATTATAGATGGTTGTGAGCCACCATGGGGGTAGCTGGGAATTGAGCTCAGGACCTCTGGAAGAGCAGTCAGTGCTCTTAACCTCTGAGCCATCTCTCCAGCACCCCCTATTCGTCTTTATCACTAATATTTTGAGTTAGCAGTTGGGTATTTCAATTTGAGAATCTTACACATACAAACGTAGATTTCCTGTCCCCTCCCCTCTGCCCCAAATTGGACTAATGCTCAGTCTCAGAGTCTCAGATGTCACTCTGAACTCTAGAGTCCTTTTTTTTTTTTTTTTTTTTTTATCTCATTGGCCCTATCACCTGAGAGTCTGTGACTGGAACTGGTGTTTTACAGGTGGCTCTGCATGAGGAGGAATGTCTCCTAAGGAACATGAACTTGCTGAGGTAAAGGGATGAGGGTGTGTGTGTGCTCGTGCCCAAGACGGAGACCGAGACAGAGAGATGACTAGGGGTGGAGCAGGGGCAGGAGCATTTCTGTGAGCCTCCACCTTCAGAGAATGAGACTCCCACCCTAGATCGGGAACGGCACGCCCTGGGAACAGCAAGGACAAAGTCTTTTTATGAGAGCGACCACTGTTCCCAATGTGCAGAGTAAGTAGCTCTAGTCAAGCAAAGGAGGGCAGGTCTTTCTCGTGTGTCCACTGGCAGAAGGCAGCTTCGGTCTCCAGGGTAAGGGGGGAACTGTCAGGAGCAAAGGGAAAGCTTCCTGAGACCGCCTGAGAAGACCAGATGGTGACCCCAGCTTCCCACTCTGGTCCCCTTGTTGCCAAATGCTGCCACTCTAGCAAAGTCAGGGCCATCTGGGTTTCCTGCAGTCACAGGAAATCCAAGGCCCTGAGGTTGGCCATGGAAAGCAAGAGGCACCCCTGAGGCAGACAGGGATCCCTCCTCTCACCAGAGATCGACCGTCCCCTTGTTTCTGAGAGCTGCAGAGCAGCTCTCTTGCTTGGTGTGGGAGGAGACCTTGTGTTGTCCTAAAAGTCGGGAGCAGCTCTGTGGCCTTGAGTCAGGAGAGACACTTGTGACAGGCTCCATGCTGAGGGAGAATTCCCGGATGTTGCCCAGCCCAGTCCATGAGCTCAGGCAAGTTAATACAATGTCCAGAACAATCTCTCCTGGGCTGTGTGGTGAGTTTCGGAGGAGATTACAGCCTATGGAAGCCAATATTTGCTTTATTGGTTACTGGCCCAGAACCAGGCAGGAAGTCTCTCTCACTCCAACATCTGCTCCTTAAGAAAAATGGCATGTTGGTGCCTATGGGCTGAAGCCTGAGCCAGGGGTGACTCTGGGTCTGAGGAGACCAGTACCTGAGGATCTAAAGAGGCCCTTAGGCATCGGAGAACCCTGAGGTCCCAATGGAACGGCCTGTTCCTGCTGACCCCGTGATACCTGGCTGGAGCCTCAAAGAGGCAGAAGAGATGGGGAACATCCAGTTAGGGTGCTTCTTGGCAAGGCATCATGGGAATGCTTATATTGCTGCATGTTCCATGAGCTGCCATTTTGGTTCTTGCAATCTGGAGAAGCATCTAACATTGTCTTGCTGTTTGGGCCCTTCCTTCCCCATCCTTCTCCCCTAACGGACCAATCTTCTTGGTAGATCTGCCCCCATTAAGAGAAGATGGTTGAATGGGGACACAGAAGGAGCCTATTCCTGATTCTTATTTTACCTTAGTAGGGAAAGCTAGGCATATTGAGAGGAAGGAAAGGCAAACAAACAATCTAAAACCAAACCATTCTTAGTCAGGGGAGCTCTGCCAACTAGAAGAACCCTTAGTTGTTGTAGTGGCTATTCCTGGTTGTCAACTTGACTACGTCTGAAATGAATTACAATCCAGAATTAGAAGGCTCACCTGTGGCCCTAATCTGGAGGCTGAGAGATACAAGTTTCTGACCTGAATCTTGGCATGGAGACCTTGAGGAATAGTGGCTACGAATCCCATAGGATTAACATAGAAAGCTCTGAGTTCAAGGTCATCCAGGGTTAAAGGTGTGTTGGCACACACCTTTAACCTGGGCCACACTTTTTGCTGGAGACGTATATAAGGACATTGAAAGAAGGAAAGCTCTCTCTGCTTCGCCTGCTTGCCTTGTGGGACTGAGCAATTACTGGATCCTTAGACTTCCATTCACAGCTGCTGCCGCGACTGTTGTTGGGAGTTGATTGTTGGGAGTTGGACTACAAACTATAAGTCATCAATAAATCCCTTTACTACATAGAGACTAAGTTCTATGACTCTAAAAAACCCTAACTAAGACAGTTGTGGAAGGAAAGCAGGGAAGGGCCCTTCTGAGTTACCTCAGCTGACACTCACAGGACCTGGAGGGGCTGCAACGGAGCTTAGGTCAGCAGAGTGAGTGAGTGATAGGTCACAGATTGTTGTCTGCTTCAGGGCAGCCAGAAGACAATTAGTCCTCTGCCAGTGTCATGAAGAAGAGAGCTTAGCCTGGAGAACAAATGGCACAAGCCAGCCAATGTCATCGGAGTCACGGTTGTTCTTGTTGGCTCACTCTACCGATGGTTCTCAACCTGTGTGTCTTGACCCCACAGCAGGTTGGGGGGGGGG
>JADRCD010227134.1:0-28346 GCA_019843815.1 Montemys delectorum
AGGTTAAGTTTCTTAGTAGCCATAAAATAGCGAAATCACAACATGAGCAACTGATGATGAAAATAAGTAATTGGTAATGATAACCTAAGTCATTAGCATGCGAAAGCCTGACAGCGGTGAACTGTGGTTCCCCCTCCCCCACATCAACTACTAAGAACTAGCGACTGAACTGTCCCCTCAGAGCCAGGCCATCCCAGATCTAGCATGTGTATGACACAGACTCTCTAAGACTCAACTGCCTCATTCTCTATATGTATATATGCATGTGTGTGTGTGTGTGTGTGTGTGTACACAATGAATGTATGTGCGCCTGTGAATGTGTATATGTATGTGTGCGTGTGCAAATGTGTGTGTGTATCAGCATGCTCACATGTGTGCACATGTGTGCATGTTTGTATGTGTGCATGTATGTGTGAATGTGTGTGTATGAGTATGTGTGTTTGAATGCGTGTGTGTGTGTACATATGAAAGCCAGAAGCTAACCTTTGGAGGTCAATACTTAGGCCTTGTCTCCCTTTTTTTTTTTTTTTAAAAAGACAGAGTCTCTAACTGGCCTGGAACACACCAAGTAGTCTAGGCTGGCTGGTCAGTGAATGCCAAAGATCTGCCTGTCTCTGCTTCCCCAGCTCTGAGATTACACATGTGGACCTCCATGCCCAGCTTCCTGGGCATAGGCTCTGGAGTTTGAACTCAGGACCTTAGGCTTGCAGGCCAAGCTCTGTACTCACTGAGCCATGTCCCCAGGGCAATTTGCCTCCTCTTGAAATTGGTGGCAGTCCTACTTCGAAAACCCTACCTTAGTGGTTGTTAGTCTCTGAGAGGGGATGGATAAATTTCTTGGGTAGCCCAGGCACTTTCAAGATCAAACTCCATGCTCGATAATTCAGTGCACAAATATTGACTGTGCTTAGTGATACGGTTTGGATAGGAAACACACCCCCAACCCCGCTCATGTGTTGAAGGCTGAGTCTCCAGTTAGCAATGGCATCCTTTGAAGGTGGTGGAAACTTTGGGGCTGGGTTGCTGGAAGTTGGCACCTGAGGGTCTAGAATTTGAGAGGTATCTGATCCGTGGCAGCATTTTCTTGATTCGTCTCCTGGCCACCACAGGGTGATTAACCTCTGTCACATGCTCCTGGGTCTTCCTCGTCTTGATGCCAAGTGATAGAACCATCTGCAACTGGGAGCCAACGTAAACACCTCCCCCTTAAACTGTTTATCTCGGAGAATTTCACAGCAAGTTAAAAAAAAATGGCTACGGTGCTGTGAATAGCCTCACAGTGCGGTGACCACGGAGAGTGAATCAGCACACGGGTAAGCAAGGTCTCTGTGCCCCAAAAGCTCACAAATGAACGGTAGGGCTACAGGTGAGATCTGCAACAAACGGGTACTAAGCCAGCAGGGGGCGGAAGTGCCAGGAGCTCTCTCCCACCGTGGCTACATCAACTCATTAGCGCCCCTAGCGGTGAACACTGCTTCCCCGGTTACCTGCACGGTGGAGTGCAGAAATGCCACCGTGTAGAGCATAGGCTTCCACATGGGTAAGTTACTGATGTCCAGAAGGTCTTGGTTGATCCCAGCGAATGTCCTTTTCAGGCCTGCCCGGACACCTTGTGGGGGCTCGTTTGTGAACTTGAGAGAAGTCTGTTGTGAGAGGCAGATGGTTGTGTTACTGTTATAAAGTACCGTCAAGAATGCAATTGAAAAAAAAAATGAAAAAGAAAAAGAAAAAGAAAAAAAAAAGAATGCAATTGAAATCATGGTATGTGGGTTAAAGAGACAGCTCAGTTGTTAAGGACACTGGCTGCTCTCGAGGAGGACCCAGCGTTCAGTTCCCAGCACCTATGTGGCAGTTCACAACTGTCTATAACTGCAACCCCCAGGGATCTAGTGCCCTCTACTGGCCTCTGAGGGCCCTGCATGCATGTGGTGCACACACATAGATGCGGTCAAAACAACCAATATGCATAAAATTAAATAAATAATAAAAAGAAATCATGGTATGTTAGATAAGAACACGGCATTCGGGCTAGACCTCAACAGAGTAAAAGCCAGTTACACTGATCAGAGCACAAACCCAATAAATCAATAGGGCCTTAGAATTCACTCGTAGAAATACTATATAAGCCTGATGATTATAATCAAGATTAATACACTCTGCTGCATTCCCTCATTAAAAATTTTATGGCACTCATTTATTCTTTGGGAGGCCTAGCGTATGCCATGGCCACACATGTGGAGGTCAGCAGACAGCACGTGGGAGCCTGCTCTCTCCTTCCACCATATGGGTTCTGAAGATCAAACTCAGGTTGTTGGGTTCGCTGACAAGCACTTTTACCCAAGGGACCATCTTCCCTTCCCATCCTCCCTTCAACACTGTCACTCATGGATCACATGACTTGGGTAATTCTCAGGGACAGACCTGGAGTAATGTAATTGGAAACCGGTCATGGGGCTCAGTGGTTATCCACACTCTGAAGGAGTCCTCAGTGGTTTCTGTAACCATCAACGTCTCTAGTAACTCTTCCATGAATTCTAGACCGAGGTGACAGTTCTGCAGTAACACCCAACCACCCTGTATCCAAAAGATAAAAAAAGAGTCATAGTTATTTCTTATATCTTGTGATTATTTTTACCAAAACAAAATGTATCATTTCCAAAATAAGTTTGCCTTAAGCATGGCTGTTTTATTTTGAGCCCATATTTACTTATATACTATGTTTAATTTATATATCAAGGCAATGATGTGCTATTATTTCTACTTGAGTCAATTCTTTGGCTCTTTTGGGTGATTTGTCTGTTCTACTTTGGACAAAAGTGATCTTTTGTGTTTGTAGTTTCAGTAAGTGGAAAGCTTTTTATACACACACACACACACACACACACATATATACACACATATATATATTCACTCATACATATATACATATATACGTATGTGTGTGATACATGTATATGTGTACATATATAAACATATATAAACATATATGTATATGTATATGTATATGTATATATACACACACACACACACACACACACACACACAGTCATCAGTTCCTGACCCATTCTGGTCACTTGGCATCATTCTGGTACCCCTGGTTCCTCAGAGATTAGAAATAAAAACTTGGGTGTGGGCACCATCTAATGGTGAGGTGGGATACTTGCACAGGCTTCCCTAAGGTATGTCAGAATCCATTCGAATCAAGAAGACAGCTTCATAGCCGTCCATAAAAGTGTTTGTCACCTTATGAAAGTCAGAGGTGGCTTTTGCTAGCCACGTTCTAAATCATATTGTTTGTCATTGCTTCCCCAGAACTCCTTTATTCGGCTCCATCTCAATGGTAAAAAGTAAAGCACTTTTTAACATTAAATCAGAGACCATCACTAACCTAGGAAAACAAGACCGTTCATTTATTTATTGAGTCAGTGCCTTGTTCTAGTTCAGGCTAGCCTTGAACTCGCTGTGTAGCCTAGGCTAGTCTTGAACTCTCAAGTCTCTTTCTTCTGACCTCTTCCTGCTCAAACTGTAGGTAGGCATCACTGTGCCCAGTAAGTCAACCTTTTAATGTTCTGATGTAAGTTAAGTAGAGCAGCCTGGATCACTACATCTACAAACTGTTGAATGCAGTAAGTACGTGATAAGGTATTTTAAATTGTGCTTTCAGCTGGAAGAAAAAAACCAGAGTTGGGCTTGCTTAAATAGCAAAGAGGACAGATTGGGCCATGTATGATGGTTTGCCTAGGAGAAGATGGGACCCAGCATCATCGACCCAGTGATTTATGGTCCTTACCCAGCATCCAGGAACATCAGATGTGTTTGAAATTTTGGGGTGACTCAAGAGCACATTATGGCCTCACTTGTATTTTCTTTTGTTTTGTTTTTGTTGTTTAGTTTTGTTTGTCTGATTTTTTTTTATATTGCTGATAATGCCATTATAAATGCGTTGTGAGACAAAGATGTGGAAGTTAAAAACAAAACAAAACAAAACATCATCCCAAAGAAGGCTAAGGTAAATATAGTATTTAAATCAAAAGTTTTCTACTTACTGAAACTAAAAAAAAAAAAAAAATTCACTTTTGCCCAAAGTAGAACAGACAAATCACCCAAAAGAGCCAAAGATTTGACTCAAGTAGAAATAATTGCACATCATTGCCTTGATATATAAATTAAATATAATTTATTATTGAATTTAATTAGGTGATAAAGATTAAGGCTTAGGGCACTTGAGAATTAATGACCAGCTTGAAATTTTGATGACCTAAGTAGAGCTTTGGACCATTAACCCCCACCAGTCATTAATTCCCAGGGAAAGCCGTGACAAAGTCGCCACCGACATGATGAGATCCAACACTTAAAAACAAACCAAGATTTTTAATCTTACTTTTATAAATTATGCCCTTTCTTATTAGAGCTGAGGTGGCTGTCTGCAAAGCATTTCTAGAAAGTTAACGATCTGTGTATTTATTAGGCACAATGCCAACTGCTTCTCCACATTCCGCTTCGATAGAAATCATCATCAATACTTCAACAGAAAGTCCTCAACTATTTTTTTATTTGCCTGAAATGATCCATTAATGAAAAAATGAAAACCCGCCTTCAACCGAAAATTGAAATTTAATGGTCCTGATTTGCCCCTTGTATTAATATTGATTGTGAAGTTCCAAGATGGCTGGAGGAGTAACCTTATGGATCAGACATTGTGCCTTCCAGATCATAAATAGATAGATGGATTGGTGAGTAGACAGCTGGAAAGATACAGAAGAACAAAGGTGGCTGTGGACCGTAAGGAACAGCAGGCTTTCAGTAGTGCTAAGAGGAGGAAACTGCCTTGAGATGTAAGGTTCACAAATGACCAAAGGTTTGGCTGTGCATCAACAAAACTGGAAAACGAACATCAAAGGAAGGATGCTTCCAATCATGGTGGCCTTCCATCTGGGTAGACCAGATGGACGGAGGAATTGGAGCACTTGTGTCACAATAGTGATGGTCTTTGGTTGCATACCTGTTGCATGGACATCTGGATCAGCTTTCGAGCATGAACTTCTTGTCCTTGTCCCATTGAGATAGTCCTGCATTCTGCAACACAAGAAGCTCACGATAACAAAAGTGTAAATTTTACCACTCCCTCCATTCCTCTAAGAAGCCATTGCTATTCAAATAGACCAGGCTTTCCATGGTATTCACCAGAAAATGTATGGCATGGGGAAATGGAGACACCAAGCACAGGAGGATGGGATGTAAGAGCAAAAGACACAGACAGGTTGGACTTCAAACCTGTATGTATGCATACATGTGTACATATGTGCATGTGTGTGTGTGTGTATGTATATGTGTGTGTGTGCGCACACACATATGTGTCTAATTTGGGGTCTTTCATTTTGCTCTATTGATTTGTTTATTTGCTTTTATCCAGTTGCACACTGATTCAATTATTGCCCTTTGATAAAGCTTTAAAAATTTAGGAGTGTTCATTTTCAATTACTGGGTTTTTTTTTTCTTTTCAAGTTTTTGTGGCTATTCTTCATCTATGCTACTGATGATCTAATATCTTCCTAGGATCCAATTAGGGGCGAAAATGATGTCTGAATTTCAATTAGACTTACATTCAATTTATAGACTAATCTATAAAGTATTGGCACCTTTACAATATTGAGTTGTTATGCAGGGAATGGGGTTTAACTCTATTTACTTGAATTAACTTTCTATGTCACTAAGAAAGTTTTATATTTTTCTTCAAATGGATATTTTTAAAACAACCTGTTTCATTTTTATTGCAAAGCTAATGGAATTTTTACATTTTATTTTTACAAGGAGGCACGATTGATTTTTTTTTAAGATATCTATACTGTGAGTAGTCACCTTGCTGAACTGTTCTATTAAGTAGGATCATTTCCAGTTGATTCATTTGTGGTTTTAAGCTAGACACTTGCATTGTCTGAGAGCAATGGTGGCATTCTGGGTCCCTCCTTTTTCAGGAGTTACATCTTTTATTTATGATTCTCACAATACGCTAGCTATATCTTCCACGAGAATGCTTAATCACCGTGGTAGTGGGCAGACATCTTTGTCTTGAGTCTGACTTTAATGGGGATATCTCAGTTGTTCACCAGCAAGCCTGGTGCTGATGTTTACAGCATCCATTTATCACTTCGTAGGGTGTTCTGCTCCTAACTTTGCAAAGTCAAATATGGATGTTGAACTTTTTTTTAAAAAAAATGCTTTTACTATTTGTGTGTGTTTGTGTGTGTGTGTGTGTGTGTGTGTGTGTGCGCGCGCGCGCACATGCATGCCATGACCTAAATGTGGAGGTCAGGGGACAACTCGCTGGAGTCAGTTTCGGGGATTGAACTCAGATCCTCGGGCTTGATAGCAGATGCCTTTACTAGCTGAGCCCTCTCAATGAGTGCATATGCTTTTCTAATCTTTTTAAAGTGCATTAATCAACTCTTTTGAGGTTTTTTTTGAGTCTGTGCAGAGTCCCACTCACAGGACAGGGCAAGCTTGTCAGTGTGTCCCCATCCTTGATCCCCGCTGACAGCATCACTGCTAACATGCTTGCCTAGGTGCCGTCAGTCCTTACCCTGATTCCCCTCCCTGGGATAATTTTCCTTTTGCCTCCTATTGGAAGGAAGAAATATATCTCCTATCTCATATACATACATATATATACACATACATATATACATACATACATATAGTATGTATATGTATGTACACACAAACACACACACATGTACGCATTACCAAAACAAGAATGTGGTACTTTTTAAAAGGGGCTCGGGGCTAGAGAGCTGACCCAGTGACCAAGAGCACTTGTTGATTTTGCAGAGGACCCGAGTATCGTGCCCAGCACCCACATCATACAGTTCACAACTGCCTGTAAGTCCAGCTCCAGGGAATTCAACACCTCCTCTGGCCTCGGTGGGTACCCATTCACGCGCACATACCTACACGCAGACACGCGTGAACGCATCATTAAAAATAAAACTGTCTTAAGGAATGCTGAGCTTTCTTCAAAATCTGTGCGGGTTTGAGCCTGTGGTCCACCATCTCTACAGAACGCAGTTACGGTTGTTCCTCCGCCCTGCTCAGTTACGTTCACACCCGTCTTCTCCGGCTGTGTTTTTATCTCCAAACTGCCGCATGGGGCACGTGGCTCATTACTAAGCTGGTAATGAACGGGAAGCTCAAGCAAAAGAATCAATCCCTGGCTATCAGACACTACAAATAATGGTTCTAGCTTTTCAGTTTGTGACAAAATGCACATTGGTGTCTTATGTAAACTTGGCAGCAGCACACTGCTGCTGCCCACCTGTGCTGCCATCTGCTGGTAAGGCAATTAGTGATCCCTAGATCTCCATCTCTGTCTCAGGTAAATGGATCCAAGAGAGGGGGAAAAAAAAGCTTAATTTTTAAATATAGCTTTGCCTCGTGAACAACTGCCTCTCTTTTTAGACCAGGTCTCACTATGTAGCCTTGGCTGACCTGAGTCTCACTCTGCAGGCCAGGGTGGCCTTGAACTCACAGAGCCCTGCCTGCCTCTGCCTCCTGAGTGCCAAGTCAAAGGCACGCACCACCAAGCCCGGCCATGGATACTTTTCTAAGAGTCGGCCTGTGAAAGGCAATATTCAGAGCAAACACAGACATGCTGCTAAGTTCCACAGACAGATGGTCCCGTCATACCAAGCTTCAGTTTCTTGGCCAGCGCGTCAATCTGAATGGTGGGATCGGAGCCCATGGACAGGAAACAGATCAGAGGCGTGTGCGTATCGCTTTCTTCCCAAGTCTTCTCCAGATTTAGGATAACTGGCTCTGTGTACTTCTCCTCGAGAGAGTCCGCGATGTACTTTCTCGCTTGGAAAACAGTGCGGTCCGGGCACCACGATCTTGAAATGAATGTAAGTTAGAGGAAGTAAGTTCAGCCCTTCTGAGTTCTAAGTTCGAAGGCACTATCTACTCCCCTCTGTCTCTATCTAATTCCAAGCCTGCGAAGGTCACGAGTCTAATTAACAAAGGGGCAAGCAAGCAGATCCCCCCCCTCCATGGGGCTGTGTGAGGGGGGTGGCAGACTCGGCTATCCTTGGATGAGCAAAGATTTAATCGTGTGAGGGTTTGGTGCCAGGCACTGGCAGGGAACAGTGTAGGCTCAGTAACAACCGAGGATCCTCTGCCAGCCTCAGTCTGTGACGGAGGCCAATGTATCGCGGACTCTGAGGCTCGGCTGTCCTCAGAGAGGATGGCTGTGCCAAAGAGACCAGAAATGAGCTATCAGCGAGCATCTGTGTTCTAACCATCTGTGTGTCACTTACCCTAACAGGTTCCACATGCACAGACATGTCACGGAAGTAAATGCCAGACAGCTGATCATTCAGATCTGAGATGCATTGTCTCCCAAGCCAATTCTCACTGACCAGTTAATGACCCTGCTTATGTGGCATGTGTCCCATTTCAGAATGATGGGTAAAGGATAAATGTGATTACTTCAAGGGAAACAAGCAACCCTTTCATACTCCGCTGACCAGGGGGTCACCAGCGAGGTCACTCCGACCACTCTCGTGGCCTACAGTTAACCAGGGGGCCTCATGTCCAACAGCAAGCTCACAGGTATGCTGCATTAGGAAATATAAAATCTACCCTGGCGATCCACCCCTTTTTGTTGTTCATCTCCCCCCACTGCCTTGGGTGTGTGTGTGTGTGTGTGTGTGTGTGTATGTGTGTACACGCATGCATGTATTCAGCCATGGGTGGAGCTCAGAGGACTACTATGTCTTTCTAAGGTACCTTGGTTGTGTTTCTGAGGCATGATCTCTCATTGGCTCATCAAATAGGGTTGGCTAACTGGCCAGCAAGCCTTCATCATCTAGGATCATCTAGGCTTCACCTCCCCAGAGCAAGGATTACAAGTATATTCTATACCACAACATCCGACTTTTATAAAAATTATTTTATTGTATATATGTTGCATTATATAATATTAAATATAATATATTGTAAAGTAAAATAAAAATATAGTTTATAAAATATATATATTTGATAGATGATGATGATGGTTGGCAGGTGTGAGTATTGATAGGAGGCCATGCATGTGTCATGATACACATGTGTACATCACAGGACAACTTGTGGAGTGAGTTGTCATCTCCCTTTGTGTGGGTCCTGGAGCTCTAACTTGGGTCCTCAGGCTTGCACGACAGCACTCCTACCCACGAAACCATCTCTCCAGCTCCAACCCAGGTCCTCACCTAAACCATCTTCCTGATCCTTGCTAATCTCTGTGTTCTCATCTCCCTAGAACTTCACTAACCAGTCACGGAGACCCACATATGTACGCAACTGTGTGTGCACAAGTGTACACGTACAGCCACACATACACTCTGATTTTTTTCCAATACATAAGCCCCTCTGAGCTATGAGATACCAAGAAAATGTGATGACCGACACTAATCTTTCTTAATGTCAATTTAAAACTGTCTGTTTTCATCTTAATGGCCCGAAGAGTAGCTACACATCTCAGTACTCCAGCAGTCTTACCACCCCCTCAAATGAAACTGAGTTTTAGCTTCTGAGCCAATTCCTTGCAAAGGCTATTTTTAATTTTGTGTGTATGCATGTGCATGTGTATATGTGTGCATGCATGTATGTGTGCATGCCTGCATGTAAGTGTACATGTGTGTATCCTGTGTTTGTAGGTTTGCATGTGGTGTATTTGTGTGTGTGCATATATGTATGTATGTGTGTGTGTTTGTGGCGTGTATGTAGGTATATATGTGGGTGTACCTGTATGTGTGTGTGCATGTATGTATGTGTGTGTGTGTTGTGTATGTAGGTATGTATGTGGGTGTATCTGTGAGTATGTATGTATGTATGTGTGTGTGTGTGTGTGTGTGTGTGTGTGTGTGTACTTTATGCACATGCCACAACAGGAGTGTGGAGATCAGGGAATAACTTGCTGGGGTTGGTTCTCTCCTTCCACAGCACAGGTCCCGGTGATCACACTCAGGTGACAGGGCTGGGCAGCAGGCTCCCCTACGCTCTGAGTCATCCCAGCAGCCCAAGTTCCATTATGTTTTTTTTACAGAGGTAAATTCAGTAATGAATGATTCATACACTATCAAATGAATAAAGGAGATAGAAAAACGTATTTTCTTTCATGTTTTCGCTAAAAGCCCTATTGTTGAATACAACCTTGTCAAAACATACCGCTTCCTTGCTATCGTTTATTGTGGAGGAACCACAGGGTTGCTTCCCCAAAAAGCACACACATGACAGTGAGGGCGTGGCTCTAAAGCTCGTGTACCGTGGACTCTGAGGCTCGGCTGTCCTCAGAGGGGATGGCTGTGCCCGAGAGGCCAGAGGTGAGCCATCAGCGAGCGCCTACATCCTAAACATCTGTGTGGCGCATACCCTAACAGGTTCCACTCGCACAGACACGTCATGGAAGTAAATGCCCGGCAGCAGATGCTGACTGCCGGGACCAGACCCGGGATGGGGTGCAGTGGGTGCTGCCTCTGGCCCCCGGTGCCCCCGGTGCCCCAGGGCTCACCTGATAAGCAGAAGCTTTCGGCAGGTGTCTAGGGAGTCGTTATAGCCATCAGGGATGACCTCCTCCTCTGGGGCGTCTTTATCGAACCAGCTTTTCCACCCCTTCTCATTCCGAGATATCTGAGGGGAAGAAGCCGGTAATCAAGCTGCAAGACTGCATGCGATGGGAATGCACCAGGCACTCCAAAGGACCCAGGAGAGCCACTCTTGTGGGCTCTTAGCTTACAAAGCAAAACAACCCGCTGCTGTCTTTGCTACTCTCTTCCACGACCTGAATAACATAGATACAGTGTAACCGTTCCTTGCAGTTCTGGAAATTATTATGTAGTGCAGGGCTGTCCTGGGAATGGTAAGCAAGCATAGCCATACTGGCAGTTAGACACCTGCGTCTCTCCCTATGGTTAACCCTCTAACCGTAGATCCATTTCACCCAGGAATCTCATGCTAGAAGGAAGGGCTGAGGGCCTGGGAACAGCCGGAGGAATGCGCCTCATGGAGAATAATTTACAACTCGTAGCGGACACTGGTGTTGACGCTGGGGTCAAGTGATGGGGCAGGATGATACCCACGGGCTGGACTGCTTACCTATACTTGCCTCTTGACTACTATTTAAACCTGAGCCCCCTATCAAGCCCTGAAGACAGACTGGGAGCAGTGAGTCCCTAGATCTCCTTGTCCTGCTTCCCAATGTGGCTACATTGAATCTCATTTTTCCGCCTGTCTCTTCACTTGTTTATCGGAGCAAGCAGCCTGGCTTGGGAGAGCCACCAGGGCACAGGCTGTAACCCTACTCTCTTTGGTAAAAGCATGTTCAGCAGCATCTCCGGCCTCTACCCACTAGATGCCAGTAGCATCCCTGACTTGGAATTGGGATGATCAAAAATGTCTCTAGACACTTCCACATACCCTGCTTGGTGGTGGTGGTGGTGGGGGGGGTGTAGCACAAAATTACCCTCCGCTGAGAACCACGGACGTGGACCAATTTCCCCGAATGCTGATCTCTATTTAAAAATAGCAAGAAAAGCCAAAAATCCAGGCTTTTATTTTCCTAGGGAGACCTTAAAGCTGAGAGTGGGAGAAGTCTCAAGTAGTGGCTATTCGGAATGCACGCAGAGGACCTAGAGGGTCAGAAGCATTAGGAGGTGCTCCCGCTGCCTAAGTGCCATTGAGTCTAATTATAAACTCCCCACTGCTGAGCCTGTCCCATAATCCTCAGCAACCACCAGGCTGGGGTCCTCGGAGAATGGCTTGTCAGCACTTTTGAGAAGCTGATGGCGAGCATTAAAAACAGACAGCGGAGTTCACATCTCAGATCCTATGTGCCAGACCTACGGCCTGAACTGTTTCTTAGATGTCTTCTTCTCTCTCTCTCTCTCTCTCTCTCTCTCTCTCTCTCTCTCTCTCTCTCTCTCTTTCTCTCTCCCCTTCCTCCCCTCCCACTTCTGTGCGTGCAAGTGCGGTCGTGTGTGTGTGTGTGTGTGTGTGTGTGTGTGTGTGTGTGTGAATACATGTAGACTTGTTTGTGACTCTGAGCCCACGTAGCAGTCACAAATAGCGATTGGATGCCTTCCTCTACCACTGTCTTATTTTTTGAGGCAGGGTCCCCCGCTGACCCAGGACTCCTCACCTCAGATGGACTGGCTGGCCTGCAAGCCCCAGAGTCCCTGCTGCCTCTCTTTCCTAGGCACTGGATCGCAGACGTGCATGGACTCTCCAGCGTGGGTACCAAGGATCTGATGGCAGCTCCTTGTGCTTGCATGGTGAGCACTGCACTGGCTGCACCATCCTGCCTGGCCCCTGGTAGCTGCTTGCATGGTGAGCACTGCACTGACTACACCATCTCCCTGGCCCCTGGTTTCTTTTTCTTTGGGGAACAGATACATGGGAACCGCTCAAAGTTGTCCATAGAGTCAGCAATTTTGAGGCAGAGGCTATGGACAGGGAGCTAGTTATTAACCAGACAGTAACTCTGAGTTCATTGTATCAACCTCATCCCTGGGGCAGTGTGGGATAGGGGAGAGGTTCTGAAGCACATCCAAATTGCCTCCTCAAGACTGCACGGCTCTTCCACCTTATTCACTCGGGTAGATCAGACCCAGGGGTCCTATGTATGGATAGCATCTTTAGACAGTTTCTTCTAGATTTGTCTTCTGAGAGTAGACTTGTAGGCCCGGCTGATGTTTACCTGGGTCTCTGAACTCTGGATTGCTTGCTTGCGTGACACATGTTCTAACTGCTGGTCCAGCTCTCCAAGTTATTTTATGCTTGCACCACTAAGCTAATTCATATCTTTTAAAAGTACACTGTCCTCTTGATTGCACTCGAACTCACACTTGCAGCTGTGACGGAGGGGTCCACCCACCCAGCCCTTGTACTTCTAGATGTTACTCAAGCAGGAATAAAAGATGGACCCTTGGGTCTGGAGAGGGAATGGGCTAAGGGGGGTGGCCTGGGGATGGGCTGCAGGGTGTGTCTGAGCTGGTGAAGCACCCATCATGCTATCTATGAGGACCCCAGTTAATCCTTAGCACCCATGTAAAAAGCTAGCAGGGGCAGAGTATGTTTTCAGTTCCTACACTGCGGAAGTAGACGCAGGCAGATGCCTAGGACCTACTGGGCAGTCAGTCTAACCTATTCAGTGAATAAAATGGAAGGACCCAGAGGAATGGCACCCAAGGTTAACTGATCTCCGGCTTCTACATGCATGTGCCCATACATGCGTGCATATCCATGTGCATACACAAAGACCCTTTCCCATGGCACAGGAGGAAAGCTTGCTCCTGATGCCTGTGAAATACTCCCTTTGGCATCTGTCCATCCTCTCAGTCGCACTCTTGCTTTAATCTCTGCTGTTGCTTTTAAGACAAGATCTCATTGAGCTCCTGATTCCCCTGCCTCAGTCTCCCAGGAACCGGGATTGCAGGTGCATACCACCACACCCGTCCAGATCCGTATTGTCATTTGTTGTTCTTTTGGGGGTAGAAATTGCTATTAGGAGGCCCCAGCGAAACAGCCTGGATGTGGTTTGATCTACAGACCTGTGATTTTATTCATCCCTTCCTCCTTTACCTGGTTCATAATTTCTGCAAACTGGGGGAGCTTACTAAGCTCCACAAGGTTCAGCCACGTCATGTCCAGGATCCAGCGGAAGGGCTTGGGGGGGCACGCCTTCAGGTCTAGGGCTGCTCCACCTGGGGAGGCATGCAAGGCACACATCAGTCATGTCAGATACATCAATCACACCAGACACATGGAAGGAGGGAAGAAAAGGGGAGTGGAAGGGAGAGGAGTATCATAGTTATATTTCTTTTTAGTGGTGATATGTTCAAATCATCCGTCCGTCCGTCCGTTTGTCTGTCCATCCATCCATCCATCCATTCAATACTTCAATAGAGTATCCTCCACATACCTGCAGGATCCAGGCACTGTGGAGAAGGTGGGAGCGAGGTCACCTTACACATCAGGAAGACTAAACAGAATGTGAACTGGGTTCATCCATGCTATCAGGGGGCATATGCAAGATGGGCATTCTTAAGCAACATATAGGATTTTATTTACAGTTTTGAAAGACCTGTAACCACACTGTGTCATAACTGCAGGTCCACTATTATTTAATTCAGATGTATGCAAAACAGTAATTCTTACACTACCTTTATTTGTGTGTGTGTGTGTGTGTGTGTGTGTGAATGTGCTGCACATGTGTGTAACTTCTCACAGAGGTGGGGGGGACATCAGATCCCCTGGAGCTGGAGTTACCGGCAGTCCTGAGCTACCCAACAAGGCTGCTTGGAACTGAACTCTGCTCCTCTGTAAGAGCAGAAAGCACTCTTAACCACGGAGCCATCCCTAACCTCATGGTCCTTCTTAAGAACTCCATTCAAACGCTTCCCTTTCACAGAGAAATAATGCAGACCACAAAAAGACATAGGGATGTTTCAGGTTTTTGCTCCCTCATTTAGCAATTTCCTGAGAAACAGTATAAATTGGAGTGTTGCATTTAAAAAAAAAAACAAAACAAAAAAACAAAACAAAACAAAAAAAACCTTACATAGGCTCTTTTGCACCACTCAGTGGACTTAGGGAGTCTGTGGCTCTGGAGAGCTCTGACACTCTCAAACTATCCCATAAACCTCCCTTCACTTCCTGCCTCTGAAACCACATATAAGAGGAAGCCTTGTTCATACAGAACTACCACAAATGAAAGAGTTAATCCAGGGAGAGCATCGGATGATTCCCTAGCACGCCCCCACCCTTTTTTGTCTTGATCATCTCCATGGGTCCACAGCTTTAGAGACATCAGAGGAAGGTAGCTTAATGAGCTTGATGCTCCGGAGCACATGAATTCCTGAGGCAAAGAGGAATAATTACAGGAGGATTCCTCCCAAACACCCTGGCTGTTCTACTACAGTCCTTCACACCTGAGACTCAGGCTCCGGTTTTCTTGTCTATCAGGTGAGAGAAACAAAGTAACAGACTCTACCAGGTGGTCTTTGTGAGATCAGTAAGAGCTAGCCATCATTAGTAGTTCTCCTGACACTTAATTTGTATCCTCCTAAGACTTGGGTCTTTCAAGCAGCAAGGGGGGAGGAGGACTGCTCTATAGGAAAACAAAGATAATATCTTTCTAGAATAAACCCGGTAAGGAAACAGGGCCATCAGTTGTTCCATAGTGCAGGCTTGCCCCTGATATCTGTTTCATTTTTCAGAGTGCTCTGACATCCTCAGCTGGAGGAGAGAGTCAAAGGGGCCTTACAAATGCTGCAGACAACAAGAAGTAGTAATTGATAAGTAAGAACTGTCCCTCCTGGGAAATCAAACACTGCTGTGACCATAGACACCGGCTCTCCTCCCTTGAGTATCGAGTGCACAAAGATTAAAAAAATGTCCGTGACATAAGAGAGTCTATTTGTTAGCTCTATGAAAAAGTATTAGAAAAAATAAGCCCTGCTATCCTTTAAAAAATAATTCCATCAAAATGTAAGCCAGTTCGAAACTAAAACAGACTATCTAATAAGGCGGCTTTGTTCGGAAGATAGCCCCCTTTTCTGCTGAGCCCATTGTAGCTCTGTCAATCAACCTGTCGTGCAATTTCAAATTAATCTTCCTAAAGTACTGCTTTGCTCGTGCCATATCCCTGCCCATAAAACACTCGACGGCTCCCTGCTGCCAACTGAATTGGATCCAAAGTCCCCTGGCTGCCTGTGCTGGCCCGGTGCAATCTGGCTCCCCAGTTTGATGAAATGGGGTCACAAATGTGCTCCCACCACAGCCCCGGTGAGTGGCCATCTTTATCCTCCTGTGGGGGACCTACCCCTTCCTAGAAAACCCTGCCCGGTGTGTCTCTGTGTGTCTTGGCTGCCTCTCACTCACAAACCTTCCCTCAGAGAAGTAGACTTCCTTTTGGCAAATAGCTCCGGTCTGACCGAATGTCATTAACAGGGAGAGAAGAGAAGGCGTGAGGTTTTGTGTGAATGGGAGGGTGTCTCCGATCTGCATATGTCTCAGTCACAAGCTGTGTCCCTGGACCCTTGTAGTTTAGAGGAGCCCTGTATGACTAGGGGGACCCTAGGCTGCGATCCACACCCCAGTCACCTAGCCCTGATGCTTATTTTCCAGCACCAAGTTCCCTTGCTCCTCGGTGCCTTGTTGGAACCCAGGTCTCTGCTGTGTGCCAGCCTGATCTCATTTCCAAGCTACCACACCCCTTATGCTGCCTTGGGACCATTCATTGAGCTGCCCTACTCCAAGAGTGAGCAATGCAGCCCCTGCGTGGGGGGGGGGGGGGGGGGGGGGGGCGGCAGCTCCTATCTGAATTTTGGTGGAGTTAAAAAAATTATTTTAGGGGTGTGTATCAAATTCCGAGCCAGCCTCAGCTATACAATGAGATCCTGAATAGAAAAGAGAGAGGGGGGAGAGGAGAAGGTGGGGGGATACAGCTCATCACCAGCTTGACCTCACGTTGACAAAAAGGCCCCCAAACCATGGGAAAAAATGAAAAAAAAAAAAAAAAAGCAATTTAACTAAAAACACACAGCTAGGAGGAGCCCAAATTTTTGGTAAGCAGAACTATGTTGATAGAAATTGAAAGAGAGGGCAGAGGAGGGAGGGAGAGATTAAGAGAGTAACATTGCTTTCATTAGGGGAACATGCCGTTTCCCTCCTGCATCTCTGACACCGGCATCAGAGTACATCAAAGACCTCACCAGCGCCAATGTCCTCCGCCCAGCCACACTCCAAGCATCTTACCTTTAATCAGTGCCTGAAACTCTTTGTGCTTCACTGTTCCTCTCTGGAGATCGATCTTCAGCGTCATGAGGAGAACGAAGAGGAATTTGTGGTTTTCGTACAAGCCTCTCACCGAGTAGGTGAAAACCTCGTACGTCAGGTACTCGATGATGTTTGTAATTCTTTTTTGAGGTAGCGGAGACTTTTCAGATCTGCAATCCAGTTTTTAAATCAAAGAGATTTAAAAAAAAAAAGAAAGATTCTTAAAAGACTAGAAATAACAAAACTTGGGGGTGGAGGGGGGGTACGTGCACACCCGTTCGAGCAGCACACACAGGCATGCATGCAAACATGTGCCTGTGTAGTTGCCCATGGAAGCCAGAAGAGGGCGCCATATCACCTAAAGCTGGAGTTATATAAGCAGTTCCTTGAGAGCCACCCAACCAGAGTGCTGGGAACCAAAATCCAGTCCTGGTAAGAACGGTATGTGCTCTTGACCATGGAGCCAATCTCTCTAGCTCCCACCTTATTTTTTGAGTCAGGGTCTCTCACTGGACTTGGAGCTCTCCAGTTGGCTACACTGGCTGACCAATAGGGAGTGCCACTGATGCATTTGTTTCGATTTCCAAGCAATGGGTTTACAGGGGTGTATGTTGCCACGCCCAGGCCTTTGGTGTGGGTGCGGAGACTCTGGACGCAAGTCTTTGTGCTTCCATGGCAGAGACCAGTATAGACTGAGCCATGTCCCCAGCTTCACAAAAAACCTTTAGGTTACCATTTTGGAAACGACTGAGGGGACAGCAGGGAAGACTTGCCTGGCCATGGACTGGTCAAATAACTTCAAGAACTGGGCCAGTGAGGTTTGGTACATGATGTTGACCATGCTCATCTCTGTGATGAGGAAGTATAAGATGCTGCCTCGAGTGGCCGCCGGCCGGAACTCCTCCTGAGCTGTATTGATCTTGATCTCTGTCTCCGCGGCCACGTGGAGCTTTTCGCTCACTTCTGCCGCTGTCTGTTTGGTGATGCGCAGGACGCCGATAAGAGACTCATCGTCCACCAGGGAACCTGAAAGCCAAAGATGGCAACATTGCAGGCACGAAGAAGAAATGCTGAGGGGCGTCTTTTCAGACACAGCACTACTGGCTTCTAGCCTAACTCCCAGAGACCACACGCAAGTAGAACTTGACATACCAAAGGGTTCCTGGACTAAAAGTACCGACCACCAGTGTCTGGATCCTTCTAAACATTCCTACTGAGGGCTCTTCATCCCCGACTCTACCTGAAAACCCACAGAAAAGACAGGTTTTTTTGGTGTGTATGTGTGGCGTTTTCCCTCATGTGGTCCATGACAACCTCAGGTGCAGTCCGTCAGAGTCTGCTCCCCCCTCCCCCCACCTTATTTTTTGAGGCAGGGTCTCTCACTTGGCCTGAGACTTGCCAAAGAGGGCTAGGCTGGCTGGGCAGTGAGCCTCAAAGATCTGCTAGTCTCCACCACCCAACTCTGAGGTCACACACATGTACCTCCAAGCCTGGCTTTTAAATATGGATTCTGGTAGCTCCAACTTGGATCCATCCTCTTGCTTGGCAGGGCAGGCTCACTGCTGACCGAGCCATCCGCCCCCTGCCTAACAGGTTCAGATGTTTTAAGACAATGACCACATCTCCAGCGGTACCAACATCACCTGTGAGATAGGCTCTCACCCCCATTATCACCTTGGCAACTCTCCCTAAGGTCCCCAAGCTGTGCATCCTGTGTCTCTGGCTATAAGAGAACGTAAGCGCTCTACCTAGGCTGAAGAATTAGCAGGTAGTGGGACAATTTTCTCCCTACTTCTTGAGTGAAAGTCCTTGTTAGAGATAACCACGGTCGCATCTGTAACACAGATCAACCGGGATCTAGTGGAAGTGTTTCACCAGGAAAAGGCTATCTAGCTTTCACTTTTTCTTCACTGTTGTTCTTAAGTAGAAGTAACGTGCTTATCACAACCAGTTCCATTTTAAGACGCCGAAACACGTCCGTGGCATGCTGAGTTCACGAGCATGTTCCGTGTCAGCAGCAGCAGCAGCAGCAGCAGCAGCAGTACTTCCAGACATTCAAGCGTCTGGAAATGCTGAGCGATTCTGGCTAACCCGCCACGTTGAATGTGAGAGTCCAACTGTCATGACCCTTGATCCGGAACAGTCTTAGTTAGACAAGGGAACCAGGCTCCCCCACCCGGCTCAACTTGTTAACATTCAGAGTGAGCAGAAGTCGCTGCATCAAAAGACATACAACTTCACCAGAAAAAGGAGAGATAGATTGTCACCGGGTTCTGCCTCAGTCTCCCAAAATGCTGGGATTACAGGTCTGCACAGAAAATACGTTTTCTTTCAGTATTTTCTTCAGGGAGGGCACCTCCTCAAACTGGGGTGAGGTGCGAGTTTTGTCTATGCAGAGGAGACGCTAACCTTGACTTCTAAGTGGGAATCATTTGAGATGAGCCAAGCCCTTGGGTAGCCACGTTTTCCTGACACACGTGGCATGTGGTGTGCGTGACCCATCGTGAGAGCTTCATTTCAGTACTAAATGAAAGGGCTGACTGATCGATCAAAATAAAATAAAAATAAAAAAAGATGGGAAGCGTGAGCGTCCTTTGGGCAAGCAAATGAGGCCATCAGGAGCTGCGGGGTGGGGGGGACACTCAGGAGCCCTTGTTTTTCTCGGGAGAGAAGGATTCTATCAACAAGGTGGTACTAGTCTCATCCGGCTGGCTCTGGTTGCTAATTCAGACATCAGACGCTCTGCGATGTTTCCTTAATGTCTGCGTCGAAGCCACCCTGCCAGCTGCTGCCTCAGACCTGCGGTCACTGTGGTCACTGCGGCACTGGAAGGCGCATAAGTAAACGAGCCCTTCCGTGGGTGCCTGATTGCTTCTTAATGGTGTGGTACCTTTTGTGGCGCTCAGCTTATACAGCAGGTTGTCCTCCAGCTCCTTCATCTTCCGCTTATTGAAAGTCACATCCTCAAGGAGCTTAACCCTCTCCGACTCCAGCTCCTGTTACCGAGACACAAGCAAAAGGATCTGGGAATCCAAGTGTGCTGGCTGGGTTTTGGGTGCCAACTTGACACAGGCTGGGGTTATCACAGAGAAAGGAGCCTCCCTTGAGGAAATGCCTCCATGAGCTCCAGCTGTGGGGCATTTTCTCAATTAGTGATCAAGGGTGGGAGGGCCCCTTGTGGGTGGTGCCATCCCTGGGCTGGTAGTCCTAGGTTCTATAAGCAAGCAAGCTGAACAAGCCAGGGGAAGCAAGCCAGTAAGGAACATCCCTCCATGGCCTCTGCATCAGCTCCTGCCTCCTGACCTGCTTGAGTTCCAGTCCTGACTTCCTCTGGTGATCAACAGCCATATAGATGTAAGCTGAATAAACCCTTTCCTCCCCAGCTTGCTCCTTGGTCATGATGTTTGTGCGGGAATAGAAACCCTGACCAAGACACGGGGTGTGCATACAAGGTTGGTGTTTGGAGTCATCCTGAATGGATCTTCCACTTTAATCACTAAAGCAAAGTTTCTCATTAAACCCAGAGATCACAGATAGAGCTAGCTTTGCTACCTATCTCGTGGGCAGTTGTGCCAATCCTGCATCTCTGGGCATCTGCTCTCTCCAAGTGCTTGAACCCGTGAGCCACATCCCTGACCCCACATCCTAGAAATCTGACATTGATAGAGTCCAAATGAGAATAATTTTAACAGCTTTCGTGTGTGTGTGTGTGTGTGTGTGTGTGTGTTTGTTATTTTATTCTTAACACAGGGTCTCATGTGGCCCAGGCTAGCCTCAAACTCACAATGAAGCTGAGGATGACCTTGAACTTCTGACCCTCCTGCTCCCACCTCCCTAGTGCTGGGGTTACAGGCTTGTGCTCTCACATATGCTGTCAGTACAGCGGACTTGAGGGGTTTGTGCATGCTGGGCCAGGGTTCTACCGACGGAGCCAAATCCCCGTCCCTCACTGATGCTCTTTATTGCAGTTTTTCTCATCTATATGCAGAATCCCATTTTGCATTTAGGGTTATATTTCAAGGTGAATCAAGGCAGCTAACTTGAGAACATTCCTTGCTAAGATCTGCTTTGGAATCCTCACTAATTTGAAAAGTCTTCCAGAAGCAAAGAGGTGATCAAAAGCCATAGCCAAGTACTGAGTCAAATGCCCACCGTGGCTTGAATCAGTCTGCCTAGACGTTATTTTCATCCAGAACTTGGTGTCTAACAGGAGGAAGCCTGCCCTGTGTATTTTTAATTCATTTTTTTAAGAGATTTATTTATTTTATATGAGTACACTTGTCGCTGTCTTCAGACACACCAGAAGAGGGCATCGGATCCCATGACAGATGGTTGTGAGCCACTGTGTGGTTGCTGGAAGTTGAACTCAGGACCGCTGGAAGACCAGTCGGTGCTCTTAACCACTGAGCCATCTCTCCAGCCTGTACTTTGAAGTCTTAAGAGCACCAACTTTGAGCTCTGGGACTCAACCCAGCAACATGCTCACCTTCCTTCACATCCCGTGCTGTTAGTTAGGGAAGATGAACCCACTGCATATAACCCAGTAGAACACAGAGACAGTTTACTGGCAGAGATAGACCGGATAGATTGTCCTCAAACCCGGACTGGTGCCCTTGCCCACCTGCGGGCAGGGCGGTGGGGTTTGCCCGGGGTGATGAGGAGCTCAGCCGCTCTTGCAGGAGACTAAAGGATGGTTTCCATGAAAATGATCATCCCTGGGGATGGAGAGGTAGAGGAGTTGGTACAGCACCGTCTGTGCAGGCATGAGGGCTTAGGTCCTGACTCCCCAGCAGCTAGGTAAAAAGTTGGGCATGGTAGAGCGTGCCTGTAACTGCAGGGCTAGAGAATCTGAGACAGGAGGGATCCAGGGGCTAGCTGGCCGGTCAGCCTAGCCTAACTGGTGAGCTCCAGATTCGGTGATGGGCTGCTCTTCCAGAGGTCCTGAGTTCAAGTCCCAGCAACCACATGATGGCTCAGAGCCCTCTTCTGGTGTGTCTGAAGGCAGCAACAGTGTGCTCATATAAAATAAATAAATAAAAGTAATTCTTTTAAAGAATAATGTAGAAAATAACCAAGGAAGACATGCGATCTAGGTCTCTGGCCTTCACATGTGCATATATGTCCACACACGCTCACCCAGGCACATGCGTAGGAAAACCCAAAGAGAGAAATCACACTAAGTCCCTTTTTAACATAGTAGGGAAAATCATGTGTCATGGAATGGTGGACCTTCGTTAAGTCTTACAGCATGGCCTGGGGAGCTGCCAGGAGACCTGGCAGACTGGAAAATGCCCGTGTTGTGACAGGTGAGACCCCCAGTCTCTCTGGCCTCTGGAGGTTCTGTAGCAGGGCCGTCAGGAGGGGACAGCCTGCCTCTGAAGTCTGTCTTAAGTGCATTCCAGCAAGCCTGGTATGAGCGAGCGTGCTAGGGTGCATTTGAAAGAGGAAGGGATGTTAAAAAAGACAGGTATGGGGGCGCTGGACAGACCTTTGGTAGTACAGCTCTAGGGGAGAGATACAACCATGAGAAACTTCAAAATGGACCACCAGCACGCTTGTTCGACTGCAGGGGACTTGTTTTCAACAACGGACGCCATGTGGACCTGAGAGGGGGTGGAGGCAGAAAACTGGGGGTTTGATGGTCAGCACCTTGAGAAGAGCCACTGCTGGTAAGCAGAAAGCATGGCCTTGCTATCTTGCTCATGAAGGAGAGTTGGTACCATGTCTCTTTGCCTTCTGGAATACCTCTCCTCACTCGGAGGTCATCTATACCTCTTTTTCTCACCTCTCCTCCCCCACTGTATGCCTCTCTGCTCTCATTCCCCCTCACCTTGCCTTTCCCTTGAATACTAAAATGAGTTACATCAGGATTAAGTGTAAACTTGGTTGTGCTTTATGCAAATACAGTTAATGTATGCAAATATATGCTGCGCATAAAATTGAGTTTTCTGGACATCCTAAAAGTTACTTTGGTCTCATATCTAGCTCTTAAAATATTGCAGGCCTGAGGTGTTCTTGGATTCACCCACGCCCCTCATTATACCCAGCTGGTTTGCATCCTCCAATGGAAATTCCACTTGAAGTATTGTTCCCTATAGCATTATATTATTACTCTGCAATCTGAAATCCCAACTGTTCGTAATGGCCGTGCAGGGGAATTTCCTTTTTCTCTAGGTCCGTTGTTTTTATTAAATTTCTCAGGTGTCTCCAGATGATCCACAGCACTATGGATTGGAATGTATTGAATCAATACACCCAAAGATATAAGGGCAGAAGTGTGAAGTGGTGTGTGTGTGTGTGTGTGTGTGTGTGTATGTGTGCAAATGTGTGTGCACACATATGAATGCGTATGTGCAAATGCGTATGTGAATATGTGTGCACAAATGTGTGCAATGCAAATGTATGCAAATCTGTATGCAAATTGTATACAAATTTGTGTGTGCGAATACATGTGTGTGTGCGAATGCATGTGTGTGTGTGTGTGTGTTTATGTGAGGTATCTGAAGATGGAGGATAACTGAATCATATAATTTCCTAACAGAAATTATCACCGAGAAAGAATTATTTCCTTATGCTAAAAAGAGGAAGTATGATTTCAGCCTATGTCTTCCACAAATTTGCTATTACAACATCCTAATCTATTTTATTTATTTACAATCATTTCATCTATTTGTTTGTTGGAGGGGCCGTGCAATAACCTAAGAGTTAGCCCTCCTTCCTCCACGGGCACCCCAGGGACCGGATTCAGGTCTCCGGGCTCGGTTGCGAGTGCCTGGCCTGCTGAGCCACCTCACTGGCCCCCTGGTCCATTGTGATTTAACTTGCTACTTGTGACACAGAGCTTTTACCTTGGAAGTCATTACCTGTTTCTCTGTGAGAATGACCCTCCTGAGTAACTGGTTCTCCAGTCCCTTCATGGTGACAGTGAAATCGATGACGGACGTCTTGGCGTTGATCTCGGGGGTGAAGGCAGGGTTGGGTAACTTCGTGGTGATGTAAAGTTTAAACGTGTCCATGATGTCACATTCCTTATCACCCACTTTCACCTACACAAGGTCAGAGGAACAGTTAGGAATGGCTTAACGTCGCCCAAACAAGACCCACACCATGATGGCCCCAGTTCACGTATCCGAGACAAATGGGAGAAATGTCTAGAAAAAAAAAGCAACAGGCAAATCGTGGCTGCTGAGAAGCGGGGGGATGAGTCTTGTCCAGAGACAAAACTCCTGACAGGTTATCCAATATCAAGGGGGTCGGCCCCTAAGCACATATACACATGAGCAACACTAACTGGTCTCTGTGGGGTGTGTGCGTGTGTGTGTGTGTGTGTATAACAAGAATAACTAAAGAAAAAGAAGTCATGGGTTTTAGAGTATGGGAGCGGACCCAGGAGTTTGAACATGGAGAGGGAGAGGAAAGGATATAAATATGTATTAAATTGCAAAATGAAATTTTAACCTAAATTTTTACATTGTATAACCTAAGAGAAAAAAATAGCCAGCTTAAAAGATGGAGAGGGCACTGGGGGCTTGAGACAGGAGTGGGTTCCTAGGGGTCAGGGCTGTGACATCCGGATGAGTGGGGAAGGAGAGTGGGGTAGCTGTCTGTATTACAGATCTGTCTGTATAACAAAGCCTGTTTGATTTTGAGCGATTTGGACGTGTTGGTGCCTCTGCCTGAAGATGCTCTTAGCGGCCGTCCAAAGCCAATCAAATAAAAGACAGATCCAAAACCAACAGGGGATAAAGGAAAACCTGGATGCATCTAAGGCCCGACTTCGAAATTTCAGCATTTATGACTCCCATAGATTCTCTTATCTACCCCCTCCCCGATGAAGAAGTTATAACATAATGAAGAACTGTGTCGTGTTTCTAGAATTCTCCTTCTTTCTGCATTGCACAGTCACTTCTCCAACATGTCTGACAACAGAGTTACCAGAAACATAACACTGATTTTAAAATACTACTATTGGTAGGATATTGAAAAAAAAAAACACATGAGTTTTTACTTTCTAAAAAAAAGCAGGTGGGACCCATAGCATTTTTAGACGACTTACATCTCTAATGGATCATGATCTTACATGGGATGGGAGCCTTCCTGTAACTGAAATCAAGAACCCAAGGTTCTTTAAATGGCTTCGGTGATGGGGGCCCCCATAACTCCCCTTGGTAGGTTAAATGTGGTGTGCAAAGCAAGCCGGGTCTGGGAGGACAGACGCTGTATGTGATTTTACACTTAGACATGGAATCTAAAAACGTGGGACTCCTGGAATCCAAGACTCCAACATAGGTCATTTGATGCTGGTTGGGGAAAGGGGTGGGAGTGGGGAGAGGGTTGGTCAAAGGCCACAGACTTTAATTCCTATGTGATCATGTTCCAGGTGTCTACGGTAGGATGGGCATTGAAGAGATTATTTATTTATTTATTTATTTATTTATTTGATTATAGTCAACATTATACACTATACATGAATACCAAAACATCGCATGATACCCTGTGAGTATATACAGTCTCTATTTATCAACTGAATTTTTTTTTTAATTTTGTGTGTATGAGCATTTTGCCTGCATTGTGTATATGGTTACTGCACATATGTCTGGTCGCCATAGAGCTCAGAAGAGGAGATTAGATCCCCTGGTACTGGAGTCACAGATGGTTGTGAGCTGCCATGTGGATCCTGGGAACTTGAACCCAGGTCTCCTGGAAGAGCAGCACAGGCTCTTAGCTGCTCCTGTCAACTAAATACTTTTACTGGTGATTCCAAATTGAGAGTCAATCCACAGAAATCACCAAGACTGTATTCTTAGCTCCCTTTCCTGGTAAACAAAATTTCAACTTTGCAATCTCATAGGGAAACAAAAAAGAATTCTTGGGGACATTGAATTCATTTTATTCATTTTCCCCCACTAAATTAAGTTCACTCCTCCAGGCTTAAGTAGGCACTCGAGGTTCCATTGAAAGACTAAAACAATGGTAAATGAAAGAATTCACGCTGCGGGCGGAGATGCTTCAGCCGCTAAATTGCTTGTCACAAAAGCACAATGAGTGAAGTTTGGTCAGACCCTGTGAAAGATTCTGGGTGAGCCTGGCAACCCACCTGTAATTGTAACTACAAACTCTGAAAGCAAGGACAGGAGATCCCAGAGCAGGCTGCAGAGGGGGCTAATCACTGGGAGAATTCTGAGAGATCTGCCTCAGGGACTCAGGAGGGAAGCTAATGGAGAGTGAATCCAGATATCGACCTCAGGCATACACACACCACTTCAGGTCTATACACACAAACACACACATACACACACACACAAACATACACATACACATAAACACATACACACACATATACACAAAACACACATACCTATGCACACATATATATACACACAAACACACACAAACACATATACACACATACATACATATACAAACATATACACACAAACATATACAAGCATAAAACACACATAAACTACACAAACATACACATACATACAAACACACATATACCTATACACACACGTACACACACATACATAAAACTCATACACACATACACACAAAACACATAAACATACACAAACACATACACACACACATATATATTATATATAGATATATATATGTATACACACACACACACACACATATATATATACACATACACATGTTTTCTTAAAAAGTCACATGGTAAAGAAAACGTTCTAAGTAAATCTGTGTTTAAGGAGAAAACCCTCATTGCTCACGTATTTGCTAATAGTAAGGAAATTAACAAACTGGAAGTGAAGTAATCGAAGCTAAAACGCTGCCATTTATCAAGAAATAAAACCAATGAACCTTCAAAGTAGAGAATGAGACCAATTAAAAAAGGAGACACTTATATTGAAAACAATTTGTGTTATCATCAACAGTTGGGAACAGAATCCCATGCCTTCTAGAAAGTCAATGAGTTTAGACTGAAAGTAAAGACAGAAGTGGGCAAATCAGTGTCTCCAGGCCTTATTGAAATGCTATCTTCTTCAGTGAAGAGATCCAGGCTTTCTTGAAGTTGAATGTGTCTTTGGCTTGCAAAGTCACTTTTATAACACACAGCTACAATTATATGTGCACACTCACACAGACACAATTTCTGTGTAACACTATTACATTGTTATTAAGATGGGAAATCTGTTTCCTGTCTCATTTTGACCAACTGAATGCTCTTACAAGGAAGGCTACTGCTCTTCTGGGGTTGTTTTACATAGCATTAAAAAAAAAAAAATCAGAAAAGTCCAAACTGCATAGCGCCCGTCAATATGTTTCATTTGTAAGTATCCACTAAAAGGTAAGTTTTCAAGAACCTGTTCAGCAACTTAGTCACATACAATACATGCTATCATGTGATTGTTACTGTAACAATAATAAAACCAAGTGAAGTTGGAGCTGGAGGGAAGGCTCAATGATTAAGGGCAATGCCACTCTTGCAGTGGACCCAAGTTCAGTTCCAGCACCTTTAGCTCCAACTCCAGGGGATCGATGCCCTCTGCTAGCCCCTGAAGGAACCTGCACTCACATGCACATAGCCCCCACGCTAACATACATGTAAGTAAAATGAATGTGTTTTAAAAAGAAAAGCTATGGGCTGGAGAGCTGTGTCAGTGGTTAAGAGCACTGACTGCTCTTCCAGAGGTCCTGAGTTCAATTCCCAGCAACCACATGGTGGCTCACAACCATCTGTCATGGGATCCGATGCCCTCTTCTGGTGTGTCTGAAGACAGTTACATGAATAAAATAAATAAATCTTAAAAAATAAAAAGAAAGAAAAAAGCTAATAGCTACTGCTTTGGAAGGGGACGGGCGTAAAACAAGCTTTTGGTGTGTAGAAGCAGCCACCTAGGAGAAACAGTGAGTGTTGCCTGGGAATGCTGGTTTCCAGTATACAAAACATCACCACCCCAAAAAGGCAGCTCCACCACTGTGCCAATGCCAAGCAGATGCCACCCTTGTCCTCTGTTACAAACCCCTCACCTTGAAAGCGGTGCCCGATTTGATGAAGTTCTTCTCCAGCACATTATCCAGAGCCGGGTCCAGCTCCTCTCGAATGTCTTCGATGAGAAGGGGGCGACCCAACGAGAGGCTGTCCTCCAGGTGTGTACGGAAATACTTGTGGTTGAGAGATGTCACCTGAAGATAAAGAGCTCCTTAGTCTAAAACCATCCCCAACGGTGCCCCAGGTGCTAAGTGGAAAGCGAGACATCTGTTGGATGGCTGACTGGGACTTGAAAGGGCTGTGTGAAAAATAAAATAAGGGCTGGCAAGATGGCTCAGTGAGTAAGAGCACTGACTGCTCTTGCGAAGGTCCTGAGTTCAAATCCCAGCAACCACCCATAATGAGATCTGACGCCCTCTTCTAGCGCGTCTTAAGACAACTACAATGTACTTATGTATAATAATAAATAAATCTGGGCCAGAGCAAGTGGGGCTGACCGGAGAGAGCAGAGGTCCTAAAAATTCATCATCATCATCATCATCATCATCATCATCATCATCATCATCATCATCAT
>JADRCD010227135.1:0-19098 GCA_019843815.1 Montemys delectorum
TTCTTTTCTTTTCTTTCTTTCTTTCTTTCTTTTTTTTTTTTTTTTGACAGGGTTTCTTATTGTAGCTCTGGCTGTCCTGGAACAATGTCCTTATATAGGTCTCCAGCAAAAAGTGTGGCCCAGGTTAAAGGTGTGTGCCACCACACCTTTAACCCCAGATGACCTTGCTTGAACTCTTAGTTTTCCAGTCTTAATCTTCTAGGATTCATAGCCACTATGCCACCACACCCTTAACCCTGGATGACCTTGAACTCATAGAGCTTTCTATGTTAATCCTATGGGATTCGTAGCCACTATTCCTCAAGGTCTCCATTCCAAGATTCAGGTCAGAAACTTGTATCTCTCAGCCTCCAGATTAGGGCCACAGGTGAGCCTTCTAATTCTGGATTGTAGTTTATTTCAGACGTAGTCAAGTTGACAACCAGGAATAGCCACTACAATCCACCCCTTGCCAACTTGACATAAATAATATCTCATGTCCACATGAAACAATAACAAAATCATGAGTACGCCTAACATGATATAACTATTCCTCGTACAATCGCAAACGCATTATATGTTCTTATAGCATTATGTGGGTCCTGGGGATTGAACTTATGTCTTCAGGCTTGGTGACAAGCACCTTTATCCGCTGTGCCATATTGCTGGCCCCATCATGGCATTTTCATACATACTTGGCTCTTGATTCTCCTGCCCACTTCTTCTTGTCTCCTCCCCATCCCTAGCAGCTTCCACTCTACTTCTGTGTCCCATCTATTCTACACCCCCATCTCTTCAGAACCCCCTTTCCCCTCTCTTCCAAGTTTCATGAATTGTACCCCCTACACACACACACATGAAATTCTAAATCTAGGATCCACATATGAGAAAGAAATTCAGGTCTCAGAAAATATTGGAGTAAGAGGTTAAGAGCCTCCAGAGCTGAGTGGGACAGTGTGTCGGAAAGGTCTTAGTCAGACCTATCTCTTGCAGACTCTTGACTGGAATAAGTGAGGCTTTGGAAAAGAGGACAGAGGAAATGGAAAACAGACAGAATGTCACTGAAGTCTCCCTTTGCCAAGTATAAGAGATAGCTGTCCTTCAGAGGAGCAAAATGACCTGTGTGGGCAACTCTGCAACAAAGCCCTGCCAAGTCATCTGGGGGCTGTGCTCAGGTGGCAAGGGCTAGGGAGAGCATAAGGCCATGCCACCCCTTACTGCTTTTACTCCTCTGGGAAGAAGAAAGGCAGGCTCATTATGTCTCTAGGTGGATTTTATAGTTCTGGATTTGGGCCTAAAAGTTGCATGTGGTTTTCAAATAGTCATTTTATCACACCCCACGACTGCTTCCATTATGTGTGGCTAACATCGAGTCTTTTCAGATTTAGTAGGGATATAAAAGGTTTAAATCAGCCCACTATCAGATGTGTCTGGGATTCCGTTTCTTGCCTGCACAGTGTAAATAAGCACTGATGAAAAATATTTCAGTTCCAAATTCTGCCACCCCAAATCCTACAAATATGCACATTAAAGCCCCATAATTCCCCCAAAGCCCTTTTACTTGTAAATAACACTATCTTGTTTTCCATCTCGGATTTCTTCTCCCGCAATTACACAATATTTGGTTTCCCCTTTTTAGGCAATTTAAATTAAAACTTATTTCATTTCATAATTACAAACATTCATTCTGAGTAAAGACTAATCTATCGGGAATTCGGTTCCAGTGATCTTGTGATAGCATAGCCATCCATCTCCTGGCTAATGTCTTAGCTCTGCTCCAGCTAAACATTCGCATTTGGAAAGTTTTATCCTTTTCCTTAAAATAATAATGCTTTATTAAGAGCACTGAGTGATTTGATTTTTTTTTAAAAATAATGACTTAAATCAAAGACTTCAAGATATAAAGAATTTAAAGGGTGAGCCATTCCACCCTCTTAGTTTGGGGTTATTTTATAACTCCCATGAGTTCTAGAGTGGAATGTTGCTTGGAAAATGTTCATTATTAAGTTAGTTTTCAACTGTTTCCTGGAAAAGGAGAAAGAAAATACTCTTTGTCTGGGCATCTTAATAGGTGATAATTTTGAAATATTAGATAAAGTATGTGTTATTGCTACTCTTGAGTATGGGCAGGGTAAAAATGAACACGACTGACTGATCATTTAGGGATAGAAAGTTAACACCTAGGGACACACGGCATTTATTAAGTAAAAAAATACATTGGAAAAATATGCCAAAGGGAGTGTTTATAGGGCAATCAGCATCTATCCATCACAGCATAACAACCAGTCACAAACAAAACATTTTAAAACACTGGTTTATTCTAATGGCTCCAGGTTCTGGAGCTACTGACCTTGGCTGCCTGGTTTCTGTTTGCTGAGGTCCCCCATGTGACAATAGTTACCTTGGCAGCTAGAAATGTAGATAGCTTAAGAATACTGTTCATGCATCCCCACTGAAGACTGAGATGCATACATACATAAGGGCTGGTGGCCACTTCACTCAGTGCTAAGCTGGCTTTGTCAAATACAGGAAAGCCCCAACAATGGTCACTCTGTTCTCACGGTGGCTTGTTTTCTCTCAGGCAGAGAGCTCCAAGAGACTTATTCAACCCTCTCACAAGGGCTTCTAACCTGGCTTTGAAAGACCTCAAGGTTCACTTCTGCTTTATTGTACTAGTTGTTAAGTGCATCAAGGGGACAGACAGCTCTGGTCTCATGGGAGATACCTACAGTTCTGAAGAGAGAATGTGCAGTAGTTCATCAGAGGATCGTCAATGGGTCAAGTGTCTACTGAGTTCCTCTTGATAAGTAAAATGTGACAAAGGTTTAGGCTACAAAGGAAGAGAGAAGAGAAGCATTCTCAGATGGGAGTAGCTCACAGTGTTAAAGTGACTGCTCTGTTTGCATGGGATCTTCCATCACCCCCATAACACTTGGAGTTAGACTTAGGCTGGGACAGAAGGCCATAGATATTACGAGCTCTCTGTGCCAAATTTTGGGCTATCCACTTTAAGCATTTACTGTCTTTGTTGGAAAGACATTGCTTGTCATTGTCAAATCTTTGATGATGTCATCACTCATCAGGATGAATTATTTAACTTCACTGTCTCAGTTTATTACAAATAACATAATTGAGGGCCTTTGTTCATGGAGAGAAACACTCAAGTCTCATTGTACTCTTACAGTATATTATTAGCATTATATGTGTAAGTCTTATGAATTTATTAATCAGTGCGTATTTTCAAAAGTATAAAAGCTTAGCCTTCTAGTTCTTTATGTAATGTTTCATATTACAAATAAATTTAAAAGTTATGCATTTAACAAATTATATTTTCCCAAACATGTAAATAAGAGTTGCTAGTGAAAGCTAAGATTCCTAAATATTTAATTAAAACTGCGAGCTTAACTTATCACATCCTTGTAAATGTTTAACGCACCCTACAAAGCAGAGAACGCTTATATATGAGTACATATACAGCAGTAATGAACACGCTGACACCAAAGCCTGGTGCATATGTGAGTACATATGCAGCAGTAATGAACACGCTGACACCAAAGCCTGGTGCAAAAGGGATAATATCTCCTTTTTCATCTATTCACTATCTCCATTCTTATTCTAACTGTTTTGTACCTGGGGAGATTAATTGATGGACTTATCCATCTAGCTAAGTGACCTTCCCAACTCACGGAGGTTGTCAGCATGGGTGAGTATCTTAGGGCCCTATTGCTGTGAAGACACACCATGACCAAGGCAGCTCTTACAAAGGCAAATATTTAATTAGAGGCTAGCTTGTACTTTCCGAGGTTCAGTCCATTATCATCATGGCAAGAAGCACGGCAGTGTCCAGGCAGACACGGTGCTGGAGAAAGAGCCAGGAGTTCTACATCTCGATCCCAAGGAGTCAGGAGAAGACTGGCATACTCAGGCAGCTGGGAGGACGTTCTCTCTGCCCACCCCCACAGTGACACACTCCCTCCAACAAGGCTGCACCTACTCCAACCAGACCCCACCTCCTAATAGTGCCACTCCCTGGGCTAAGCCTATTCAAGCCACCATAGTGAGCATTCTTTGTTCCTTGTTCCCCCAATCTGAGGTCCTCACTTCTGTCATTTGATCTCTGAATGTGTGCTCCGACTGTTTATGTATTAGAGTTGAGTGGACAATGGGATAGCATTACTACCCCCATATACAATTATTATACGTTCATGAAAAAGAAATCAAAATAAATGGAGGTGGAGTCTCCCAGCGTGATTATGGCATGAAGTGAGAACCCCTCATGGATGAGATTAGGCCTGAAAAATGGGTTGAAAGGGGTGGGTTTGCTCTCTTCACATCTAGACGGTAGTACCTGTGAGGAGTGGTATTTCAGCAGACGTTTTATCTGAGAACAACTTATCTTGGATTTCTCATCATTAGGAATAGCGAGGAATAAGTGTCTGTTGGTGATAAATAGCCTACTATGTGTCATTTTGCTGTGGATCGACCAGGGCACCTATTCTGCTGTATTTTTTTTTCATAGCACTTTCAGCAGATGGTACTCACATCTTAGTATTTGTTTATGTGTTTCTATATCTGTGTGAAAATATACGTCCCATGCAGACAGATGTGCTTTGTACACTACTTTATTCTCTGTTTCTAGAGGAGACATTGCTACACAGGAATTCTTCACCAAATGTTGTAGAATAAACATTTGTTAAATTCTGCACTGATACATTTGCCAGTCTATTAGACTCAGGCGCCTTTATTTTTTTAAGGGGGCAGGAGGTAGAAATTGTGAGTTAGTCGAGCAGGCTGGGATCTAAGCCAGGTATTGTGCAGGACCTGGTGAATTGTTTGAATAATTGGTTTTGATCAGGGCAATAGTTTTTACTCTTCTTGACCAAGCATTCCTTCTGAATCACCCTGATTTATATCCTGCCTTTATGGGACCTGGCACAAATCTATGTTAAGGCTACTTGCTATGAACTAGGGCGTCCACTTTACCAGTTACAACTAAGGCTTTGGGTCAGTTTGTTACCCTGAAACAGCAAGTTTCTTCCTCACTGGCTGTCAATGTGTGCACAGTAATATAAACCTTATACCATGGGGCTGAAAGGCTTAGGCAGTTAGAACACAAAAGGTGAATGGGCCAGTGGCCCACACACATTGGGCTGAATGTATTCTTACAAACGGTGCTAGTGTGTAGGAACAATTCTTTCTATGTCCAAGTGACAGGATATGGTACCAGGCACTTTGAGATAGTTCTTCAACAGCTTGTCTATCGCATTTTGTGCTCCTAGAACAGAGTGCCCGCCTCTCTAGCAAGGCAGGGAAACAGATGCAGGCCAATGAGAACATGAATGGCTGCCGGAGTAGATTTACTGAAACTCAATGTCTTTCTGCATAGATCTTTGGCCTGTAGATTATTTGAGCTAAGTTAATGGGGGACTAATGTATATTGATTACTGTGTATATATCCTAACTTTTGTGTTCTTATTTACTCCAATAAGTAACTTGAACTTGCTCTTAAAAGATGTAGCTTAAAAAAGTGAAGAAATCGTCTAAAGGTGACATAGTTAGCAAGCATCAGAATCAAGAACATGGCCATCTTCAAACCGTTGCACCTTTTCCATACACCTTGTTTCAAGAAGCAGGCAGCATGTCTGTTAAAGATGACAATTAGTACATTCCTCAAATGTTCTCATGGCCTTAGCAGGACACTTATCTCTACAGTCTCATTTAAGTAACCATATTCTTTATCCCCTCCTTAATTCATTTTTTAAAATTAAATTTATTTATTTATTTACTTTATAACCCCAAATCAACCCTTCCTCTCCTCCCAATACCCTCTTGTGTCCTCCCCCATTTCCCTTGGAAGGAACACCCCTTCTGGGTATCAACTCCCCTATCCAACCCACCACTCCCCTACCCATCTCTCTCCTTAATTCTTATTGAGTAAAATTCCCCCCCCCCAAAAAAAATCTGGCCAGACACCTGGTGGCAAATATAATAGATGCAAATGGTATTTATTTGTGGAATCAACTGTTATATATATATATATATATATATATATATATATATATATATATTAGATATTAATAGATATTATATGTTGTGATTGTAACTATAATTAATAAATACTATATATGATTCATTTGCTCATATATAATTATATTCATACACCAAGAAGACAGGGTGACAGAGGTAGAAACAGAAGTACACACTGGGTGTTATAAAGTTACTTTTACTTATGGTTATAATTTGTCCTTCAAAACCCTTTCAACTTTTAAAGTTTTTTGGTTTCTTAAACCAATATTGTAGACTAGAACTTTTTTTTTTTAAAGATTTATTTATTATTATAAATAAGTACACTGTTGCTGTCTTCAGTCACACCAGAAGAGGGCATCAGATCTCATTACAGATGGTTGTGAGCGACCATGTGGTTGCTGGGATTTGAACTCAGAACCTTCGGAAGAGCAGTCAGTGCTCTTAACCACTGAGCCATCTTGCCAGCTCTAGAACTTCTTTGTATGTGTGGATTTGCTAGTATTATTTTTCATCTTTTTGTTTGGTTAATAGCTCTATGGTATGTTGTCATGTTTTTGGCTCATCTTAATTATATTAATTTTTAAAATTTATTTGTAGGAATTTATTTTAAAAAAACACAATAGGAATATTGACCTTAATCATTACATGTTAGTAATGTTTTTAATATATTTGGCCATCATCTTTCAACCTGTGTGACAAAAAATCCATTTTCCTTGAAAAATTACTCTGTGAATATCATATCAAGAGAGAATATAGTCTGTTGTGAATATTGGTCCAATCTTCTGGAAAATAATACCTAATTTAGTTAATGAGAGGCCAACCCCAGAAGGCACAGTAATATAATTTTTCATTAAGCAAAAGTATAAGACTATATTACAGACAACAAAGAAGTTCTAATAGAAATTCCACCCAAATTAGATTAAAATGAAAGGATTAGGGTAAAATATCAGAATACACATTTGAGATCTGATACAGAAGAAGGAAAGTAGAATATATAGAAAAATTGGCCCTTTGTGTTTCAACACATTCCAGGAAAAGCCCCTTTTCTGCTACCATACCAACCTATGTGACAATCTTTTTTTTAAAACTTATTTCTCACAAGGTCATACCTATAGATAATATTCTTTGATCAAAGCCCTCCTCATAATACATTCTCATCTATCTTTCCTCTCCCACTGAATTCACTCTCCTTCTAAAATCTCTCTCCTGTGTCCATATCTTTTTGCATTGTTTTGTGATCCATTGTCTCCTGCTAGGATTGCCCGTATGAGCACAGCTTGGTGGGTTACTTTGTTAAGGCCAATGTACCTGTGGCTATACCACTGAGAACTATGGCTCCACTTCCTGCAGCAAGTGCCTATATCTCCTTGGGGAGAGATGAGGCCTTATGAGCCCCTCCCCCATCCATGATGGACTATAGATGGGACCAGTCTTGTGGAGGTAGCCACTGTTGCTGGGAGGGCTGAAGGATGTGAAGAGATGCTGTAGGACAGTGTCTTCTTTATAAGTGTACAGAGCCCGTGACAGTGTCTTCTTTATGAGTGTACAGAGCCCGTGACAGTGTCTTCTTTATGAGTGTACAGAGCCCGTTGACCCTGGCCTTTCATTGATTCCCATTGGCCCAGGAAAGGAAAGTATAAGTAATTTGACTGGCATAACCGTTGTAGAACAGTTAAAAGAGAGGTTTTTTTTCTATTTAGATTTTCATAGTGCTTTTGACTCCTTGGCTTCACTTTCCTCCTCTATAAAATGGGAATCAAATGCCTACAAGATGTATGAGAAACCCATCCAATGTGACAAATCCTAAGTTGTTTGCTGTGACAGTCCATCCATAATGTGGTTTTCAAGGAATGAGTCCATTAATCAACTCAGTTACCTTCTGAGGAAACGAGGCATGGGGAAGAAAGGAGACAGAGGTTCTGTTTTAACGGGCCTTAAAATCTCATGATTATAATTAGCATTTGTATAACACTGTAGGGTGTGCAGGGCATTCTTATCTTCTAGGCTATCTATCAATTTACCAGTCAACCATGGAACTGTCCTGGTGACAAATCAGGTATAACCCTCGACTTCATTGAGAGGCAAGCAAAGCACTGGCTGAAATAGTTGTAAGTTTTAGTTCTTGCCAGGAAGAAAGGTAGCCTGGGATAGGATAGAGGAAGGTAGGGTAGAGTGTGGGTGTTGGATTCGGTGGAGAATGTCTCCCTGAGGCAGCTGAGATCCCAAAGGTCTGTAGGAATTGGCTATATGTAGACTTGGAAAGGGTAACTCCTGGGGAGCTGTCTGTGTAGTCAAAGATGCTGCAGCATGCATCTGCAGAGAGCTTTGGGCAGTGGCACGTTAAAGGCAGGAAGTATCCTAGACTCAGGTGGCTGAAGACTGTGGTGGTCTGATGGCACTTTCAGGGTGGGGCTGCTGATGATGCACCAAGGACCACAAATTTCATTCCAACTACAATGCAAAACCCCTGAGGCTTTTAAGCCAGAGATTTGTACAAGAGGGGAAGAGAGTACTGCTCAGAGAGTGGACTAGTAGGAGTAAGGGTGGAAGCGAGGAAACCACTCTGCAATAGCTGTTGTGTTGGCCGGGAATGAAGGATTTAATTATGACCAATGGCAGTTGTTAAACAGAAGAGCAGACAAATCCACTCTTTTCCCACTGAACTAATTTCATTCCTGTGGCCCCAGGCTGTACAAGAGGAGGTATTATTCTATCAGGTTCCAGGATGGCTGTGCCCTATGCCAGTGACTTTGAGGGCTGAATAGAAATAGTTCTGGCCAGTCAGTAGCCATACTGTACATTGATTTCAGCTGCCACAGACTTATCCAGGTCAAACATCTAGAGGTGTGAATTCAGTGTTGGTCTGCTCGGGCTACTGTTACCAAGTATAGCAAACTTGAAGCTGTTGAACAATGATTTATTTTCTCCATCATTCTGGAGACTGCAAGTCTGAGATGTTAGTAAGGTTGTTGTTTTTGTCCAAGGGCATCTTCTTCTATCCATGTCTTTCCATGATCTTTGCTCTCTGTGTGTGTTTGTGCTCAAATGACCTCCTCCTATTAGGATTTCAATTATATTGGATCAGGGCCCATCTTAACTATGTCATATTAGTTTAATTGCCCCTTTAAAGAGTCTCTTTCAAATATAGTCACATTCTGGGGTTAGGATTTGGGGGTTTGGCACAATTCATCCTCAAACAATCCTAAAAAGAAATCTGGTTTGGGGGACTTGGGCATGATAATGAAAGTTGAGGCCTAGTTAACTTACTTCTGGCCTCTGTTGAAATAGTTACATTTTTGACTACAGGGGAAAAGAGGTTGTTTTGTCTTACAATTAGTGCCAAATATAATGACTTTAATATCTACTCAAAGGGCTGCTCAGTACTGTATCGTCTAAGCCTTTCTTAGACCACCAGGCTACCCCTTAATAGCCATGTGAGTTATCTTGCTTTTCCTTAAGAGTGATAGTTTACCTTCGCTTCACCTAGGCAAACTTGGGGAGAATGTAATAAAAACAAGCATGAGCTACTGTTGATATTCTACATTTGCAACTGCATGTGCTTTTCTACGTTCCCACTTCTAGCTAAGGGAAGGCACTACTTTTCCAGCATATTTTCTAGCCATGATGGCTGTAGGTACTTTCTCTACTGAAGGAACAGTGGAACAGCCACAGCTGTCCAGGAAGAATTAGCACCCCTCTCCCTGGACACAGCTCATGAACAGGAAAGTAAGACAGTGACCAGTGAGAAAAGGTACTGAGGTCACCAAGGGACAGAAGAGCCTCTGAATCTCCCCATGATCTCTGTCTGGATTCATGTCCTCAGTTACTCACAAGTCAGCAGTTTGCCTTTCTCTTTCCATTGTTGTAAGAGAGTTCTTTGTTTCTTTGTTTCTCTCTCTCCCTCTCCCTCTCCCTCTTCCCCTCCCCCCCCCCCCCCCCCCCGCCCCGTGTTGTCATGTATTCCAGGCTAGTCTCTAACTATGATGACAGAAGATGCTCTTGAACTTCTGATCCTCCTAGGTGCTAGGGTTACAGGAGTGCAGCATCATGCCCTGTTTACATGTTGCCGGAGAATGAATCCAGGGCTTTATGCATGCCAGGCAAGCAGTCTCCCAACTGAGCTACATTCCCAGCCTGATAGAAATTTAATAATAAATGGAATTCAGTTGACCTTTGACGTTGGCCTGTCCCTACAGATTTTGGATGAAGTGGTTGTTAAGACTTTGATGCTAACAAGTCCCACATGTATCTACTAACCACGCTTAAAACGTGGTGTACCTCCGATGAGTTATCGTGGCAACAAGGAAAGACTCTTGGCATCAGCTGCAATCACATTCTGTAGTGATGAAGTCTTTTTAGACACTGGGGTCTGGCCACAGCCTATGGTGTTGGGCTGATTCAAAGATGAGCAAGGCCTTGCGGATCTTTTAGACATCATCCCTCAACTATAGTTGAAGTTGCTGTCTTTGGCTTTTCCTAAACAAAAGAAACATAGAGAGACCACATTGTTGACTGGACCATGTTTTAAGTTGTGTGGCCTCTCTAAGCCGTGGTTTCCACTACTGAAATGAGGACAAATATCTCTTTTGTGGTTTGGTAGCTCAGGGAGCACTTCAGATCTGACTCACCTGTCTCCACCTCCTAACTGATTCCTTCCTTCACCTCCCTTCATCCCCCTGTTTTCAAGCTCAATGTCTTGGTCTTTCCCGGGTTAATCATTTATGTTATTAAAATGTACAGTGTCTTCACGTAAATGTAGCACAATGTTTTGGGTTTTCCTGTCAGCTTTCTCTACCGCCATGGGGAGAAAGTTCTGTGTCTTTTTACAGAGTTTTCAAGTATATGATGACATTACAGAGTTCTTAGACAGCTAAATTAAATGAGTGTGTTTGAACTCTAAGCACAGGGCTGGTGAGCTAACTCAGAGAATAAGGTAACTCTTTACACAAGTCTGGTGACCTAAGGTCAGTTCTAGGATTTGGTGGTGGAAGGAGGGAACCCTCTAGTGAAAGTTGTTCTCTGATCTCCATGGCACATGTGCATGTGTATCACCCGCACACAGGCACCAATAATATTAAATAAAGATAATTCTCAGCACAGTTCTAAGCATGTGTAAGTACTCAGTGACATGACTAATCTTAATATATATTACATAATAATATATATAACTATTCTTGATGTATATAGACTATATAATCTATAATTTATAACATAATCTATAACATGTAATCTATAAAATATAATACATAAAACACAAAATGTAACATTTAACATATAATACATTATATCTTATATAGTTATATAGATTATATAAAAATTATATAATATAAATAAAAATAAATGTAGATATATAAGCATATAAAATTATATAATCATATATCATATTTAATATAAATATATGATGTATAATATTTAATAGTATAATACATAACATAATAATATATAATATAATAATATATGATAAAACTTTCCAAATAATGCTTAGTATAGAGAAATAACTCAGTAATTGTTATTAATATTTTTCTTGTTGTCATAAGACCCCCTTTACAACTCAACTATCTTCCAACTAGTCCTGTGCCTTTAAAGTAGTATACTGACCCAGCTTCAAGATGCAGACATTCAACAAAGATGAGCCTTTAAGCCACGATGCTGAATTCAGCATTCATGACTTCCTTATCTCTACTGTCTCTCTCCCTCCAGTACAGATTGCTTTGTTCCACACTTTACACTTCCTGGCTTCTCAGGTGTGTTCTTATATCCTCAGGTCCGTGCTAATCCCTAACATGAGCGCATGGCTCGTGGCCACCCTGCTCCTTCTGTATTGATGTGGTCACTCTGCTGACCTCTTATTCCATCCCTGACTCCCATGGACCTTCTACCTGTTTCCTGGCTACACTGGGCATCCAATGGTGTCTTTGGACAAAATCTAGCCATGATCTAGATTTGGTCATGAAAAAGTCCTTATCTTGACAAGTTTCTTTCTTATTTATCCTCTCAAAAATTTCATTTAATTCCTTCTTGGGTACAAACTTTATTTAACTCCTTAGGTGAAGGACCTTCACTCTGCCAGCTTACTTGGCTAATGGGACGATTATAGGACCAGCTCACATGGTCTCCACAGTGAGAGGCCTGCTAGCTGCTGCTTGCTCTTGTAGAGTTAGCCATTGTGTCCACTCTGCCTCTCTAACTTTCTGGCAGCTGTTTTTATGAAGATTGCTTTCCAGGGCCTGGTCTAAGGATTAGGAGGGGCATTAACCCAATGGGAAGAGATCAGCTAGACACCTTTGGCAAAAGTAACTTGGGTCCATGCCAGAATGTCTAGAGAGGAGAGACTGTAACTCTTGCCAAGACCCTGAGTCCCAGTGCTGGCCCATGAATAGTGCTGGTTAAAGAGTGTAGGCAGTCCTAATTTTAATAAAAGTTTGATTGCATAGTTAGCTTGCTACTTACACTGATGCCCTCTCCTTCCTTCCCCTCCCTACTCTTTTCTTCCCTTATCTTTATTTCAGGAATCATTATCTTAGTGTGTCGTTCAAACTTCTTCTCTTCCTAAGTGCTTGGGTTATAGGTGAGCTTGGATTATGTTCAGTGATGCATACACTGTTTCTTTTTCTTTTTCTCTTAAATTGTTTATTTATTTCCAGTGTGTGAGTATTTGCATGCTTGTATGTCTGTGCACCACATGTGTGCCTGATGCCCACTGATTTGAATTCTGTCATCTCTTATAGCCTGATATCAAGCCTTATTTGGTGAATACACTTTAACTTGTTGTTAAAATAAGCTTAGTAAATAAGCAGGAGTCCTTAGCTTGCTGGGATGGATACACCACGTATGTAGGGGCTTCCCATTGACAATGAATACAACTGTGGTCACGCTGTGTGGCTCTCTTGAGATCTGAATAGTTCTTTTTTATTTATTTATTTATGTATTTATTTATTTATTTATTTATTTATTTATTTATCTTTTATTCCACACAGAGAAATGGACAGGAAGCTTATAAAACACACACAAACACACAAAATCACACACACACACACACACACACACACACACACACACACACTCTTTAGTAAAAACAAGCCTGCATTATCTGGCAAAAAGGCAGCCTTTTAGCTACCTCAATGCTTTCTGAAAGCTTTCAAGCTACACAGAGAGTAATTTTGGTCTGTGTGGCTGAGACCCTGGAGAGGAGGGCTGCTTTCATTAGCCAGGGAGGAGTGATAACTCACTGTAGTACTTCTCCAGTTATTGGGCACTTTGTGTTAATAACTCCTGATGGCTCGAGTGTTTAGGTGTATGTTTCAAACTCTGTGTAAAATACCATGCCATTAAGAATTTAAACACATTCTAATTTAATTATGGCACAGGGCTGGGTCCAAGTGATCCCGTGTTTTCGTTGGCCAGTCTTAATATTACAAATTTTGAATAAGGAGAGATTTATTTTCTTTACTCTTTGCTCTTTTTATTCTAGATTGTTAAAAACCCTAATCATTTAAAAAGGTACACATTTGGAAAATGGAGTGCAATTGAAGTTGTGGAAAATCCTGGTTTTCTTCAATGCTATTTTGTTCTCTACTTTGAGATGTGCCAAGGTCCTCTCACCTCCATGGTGAACTGATTACAAACTTTTTTTTTCTTTTACTTATTTTTTTGTCCTTAAACAACTTTTCCATTCCTTGTATAGGGATATTGAGATCATACACTTTTTCTACTATGATTTAAAATGGGGGAACCTATCAAAGAGATCATTGTATGATTTCCAAGTTAGCTTAGAATATACCACATAGGGCTTATGACTTTGGTCTTGACTTTTAGGTTCTTAATCAGGCAACTGTAAGGAGGATAGACGGTAATAAACTGTATTTAGGCTCCTATCTTATCTGTCTGTCTTCTTTCTTTCTATGTATCTATGTATATCTATCTATCTACCTATCTATCTATCTATCTATCTATCATCTATCTATCTATCTATCTATCTATCTATCTATCTATCTATCTATCTACCTACCTCCCTACCTACCTACTTCTGTATGGACAGATATCTCAAAAGGTGATTACCACTTTGAGCTGTATGTCAAGAATTCTTCTTCTGCTAACTCGCATTGATGGCTGTTGATAAGCAGCTGTGGTTGTTTAATTTACAGACTCATCATCCCCTCCCATAGGCTCATGTGTTTGAACACTTGGTCCCCGGTTGTTGGTCCTGATAGGGGAGGTCATGGAATTTTAGGATGTGAAACCTCGCTGGAAGTGCCTTATACGTCATTGGGCATTCCCGCATTCATAACTGAGATCCACTTCAACTTCATTCTCTCTGCTTCCTGTTTGAAATCTTTCAGATTGCTGTCTCTGCCACTTGCTGCCATGACTTCTTGCCCTGATGGACTCTTCTAACATCTCCATAACTATATAAGCCCAAATAAACACTGCTGACTGTAAATGACTTTGGCTGTAGTATTTTATTATAACAACAGAAAGGTAGCCAACGCAGAAATATAACTAGATATAGCTTATGATAAGACATCATAAAACCACAATGAGGAAGAGAGGAATCGATCTTGAGTGAATGTTACATTTGTTGATTCTGAGTGTTTAACTTCTGAAGGTGAGTTCAGTGATCAGTGACCTCAGGAGAACTGGTAAAATATGAGGTTAATGCCCGTGTATAGCACAGATCCCTGAAGACCATTTTAGAGCCAATCTCATCTATTTTCTGCCATGTACAACTACTGTGAGCACCTTGAATTCCCCTAATATAGGAGGCTCCCTTAGTGTAGATCTTGGGTCTTTGACCCCATTGTAACTTCTGATTGATAGAAAACGATGAAATGGTAGATCACCAGGCTAGGGCAGTTTTATCCCAATGATTTTTTTTGTCTCCTAACAATTTATTTATAAAACAAATAGAGAAAGCAATATCATTTCCTCATTCTATGTAAACAATACAAAAAAGAGGGAAACGTAGGCTGAGAGAATCTCAAGATTCAGACAGGTTTGGAGAAGTCTGCCCTCTTGGAGCCATAGTCACACAAATCCATATGGGGAATCTCTCTTGTGTTGATTATTTCGAGTGGCAAGGAATCATCTTGAGGAAACGCATAGCTAGCTACAGGGGGCCCATCCCTCTAGTATTTTTCAGATGTCCCCTTTTGCCCTGCCTCCCACAGTACGATTAATGCTAAGGAATGATAGGCTGTAGGCTAGCCAGGGCTGGGGGAAAAGACCTTTGTTCTGTCCTTCAATCACAGAACACATGGGAGCTGGTACCTTATGCTGAACGAGCTCACAATCAGTGGAAAGGAACTAATGACAGATTTGGTTTTGAAAAGCGACCTGTGGTCAAACTGCCCACATATGAAGCTACAATGCTGGGTTGAGAGGGGGTAGTACAAGCTCTTGATCAAACAAGTTATGTCTTCAGAGGATACCAAGACCACTCCTTTATAGTTTAATACTAATAATATTGCTAGGATGGGGATGGCATATCTTCTGTTTTTGTTTTTTTCTGAACCAGCCATTTGTTATAAATAATTTCTCATACATCTTCAAATCCTTCATGCTTTCCATTTTTTAATAAATAAATGTTGCTTCACCAAGTTGCTATAGGATATGGAAGTACATCATTAGGGCCAGGCTTTGAGAGCTTATAGCCTGGACTACTCCAAGTTCATCCCCTCTGCTTCCTGTTTATGCGAGTGGACACTGTGGTAACTCTTGCTGCTGACAGAAAAGATACCCCAAATTTGCATGACAATGACCATGGAGGAGTGAACCAATCTTCAATTCAACTTTATCAAATTATTCTTTCTAGAGGCTACCTTCAGAATATTACCTCCCACATCGTATGCCCCCCCCCACTTGCCACAAACACCCACAAGTCATTTCCTGAGGCTTGCCAATGTAGGACACCAAAACATTTTAGGAGCGAAGCAGAATATTCCAAATGCTTCCCAGATGTCTGAATGTGTGGCACAATTAGGCACCAAAACGATTGGAGTTTTCATTATTCAGCCAGCTGTTTCAGCAACTTGCAAACACAACTTTCATATAGTATATAGATCTTTTTTCACCCCAATAGACAAGTTTACAAAGTATTTAATGAACATGTATTATATGCCAGTTGCACATTAGGAGTCAGGAAGCCAGTGTGAAGACGTGTGTGAAAAGTGTGCTGATTGGGAGGCAAACTGCAAATATTCTTCGCATTTCTCACACACTTCCTAAATCTATAAATATGGTATAAATACAATTATACCCTAGACTATGTGTCAATTTTTTTTTTTTTTTTTTTTTTTTTTTTACATATTAGAAGACAGAAAATGGAGTCAGGAAAATAAACAAGTCTCAGTCTATACGAAGGAATGGTGCAATGAGGCTAAGCCTATGAGAGAGCATGCACACTGGATCTCAGCCTATGAAAAGAGGCGGTGAGCTAGGTCTCAGTCTGTGGGGTGAAACTCAGTGCCGAGTTTCAGTGTATAAGAGGGGGTGGTGTACTGATTCTCTGGCTATGAGAAGGGGTGGTGCACTGAGTCTCAGCCTATCAGAAGGGACGGTGCACTGTTGTCTCCTCAGATGTTCAACCTTTGCCTCCAGGCTGTGGGAATGAAGACACTCACCCTGCTGGGATAGACTTATCTTAAGGAGGTTCAGAAGGAGATGTGATTCTCAACAAGTCTTGAAGTCAAATTTGCCTTTCTTAAGTTCATGGTTTCAGTCACACCATCTCCGCGGAAGAGGTGTAATGAAACCCAACCAATCGATCACTTTTTATTCACTGTCCCAATAGCTAGAGCACATTTCTCGCTCTACTTTATAGTGATTTAAGTAGGTGTTAAATAGGAAACATCCAGAGGAAATGATTTAATTTATATGTAGGATCTATAAGTGATAAGGGCTTTTAAGATTGTGCGACTGCCCTATACTCCTTTTTAGAATGAAAATTTTATGACTGAATGGAGGAGATTGATTATCAATGTGGCATAGCTCATTGAAATCAAAGTTACATCTCTTAGTCTCCTGGGTCCTGTCTTCCTTTCTATAACACTTTCCATGTTCATTTTCTAGCGAGAAATGAATGTCTAACGAATGTCTGAAGGGAAAGGAATGTGGCCTCTGGGAGCATATCGCCTTTCTGAGCAGTCACCTTTTCCTGGATGTCACTTCTTTGGTAGATTATAAATAGGGCCTCCCCCTAACTCCCATCATGTATCCATCCTATTTACTATGTGGTTTCATGGCTTTTCTGTTGAGGGGAGGGATGTTTCCAGTCCCTGAATTTAGTCCAGTCCTTGACTAATTTGAATTAGTTGAGTTCATGACTGGCATTGACTGGTTAATAGAGGTTCACTGGTGTCTCTGTACTAGTCAGTCCTACATCTGAGTCTCAAGGGATTTATTGCTACAACTTGGAATATGCCACCACCTTAAGAATAAGTTATGGCATCCACACAACACAGTCATCACTGTTGTCCTAGATGGCCATCAGACAGATTTCAAATCTGTAACTAAAGCTATCCTGGACCATCCCTACTTCATCCCTGAATGGAGTTTTAGAAGTAAAGCCCAGAAGAACCCAGCCTCATCTACCTTATATTGACTAAATGGTCCAGCTGGGGAATGACAGGTGCTTGTTCTTTTTTATGCATCAATTTGGGGTGGTTTTTGACACAAAGTCAACATAATTAGTGTACCTCTAACTCTAATGGTGTTTGGTTTTGATCCTGTCTTTGCTCTGGAGTCTTAAATTATCTGTTCTCCAAGTCTGTGTTTCTGGAAAGGCATGAAAGTGTCTGATACACATCTATCTTGGGTTAGCCAACTAGGAATTATGCTTACCCCATGGGAAGTTTTTAGATGTACCAAGCATGTGTGCCATTCACACAGGTTTTGTTGTGCCATATGGCATCTCTCAGATAGAAACACACAGGAAGACATGATGAGTAGCTATGAAGGAGCCATGAAGTGTTCAGAATCTCATACTTTGGTTCGCTGACTCTGCCTAGAGCCCCTGGCCCCCTACTCTGACACTGAAGATCAAGCCTATATAATGGTTCTCCCAAATGTGTTGGTATTTGGAGATGGAACCTTTGAGTAGTAATTAATATAGATAAAAATATGGACATGGTGTCCTCATGAATGGGGCCTTTAACAAAAGGGGTACCTGAGAGTTTATTCTCTTCTTGCATTGTTAGGACACAGAAGGCAGCCTGGAGCAAGTCAAGAGTCATCAGGAGAACCTGCATTATATTGGCACCCTTATCCAAAACCCCTAGCTTCCATAATTGTGAGTGTGTAAATGCCTGTTGTTTAAGCCACCCATCCAATAGTATTTTGTTATGGTAGCCAGAGCTGACTAATACACAGATGTTTCTAGTTAGACAGATGTTTGGCACTTCTTCAGGGGAAAATAATTTGAATGATTAAATGTATTTTTCACCCCAGATGTTTTGGCAACGTGATGATATAGCTAAAACGTACATGTGGGGAGGCCCCAAGGCTGTCCCATAGAGTAGCTTCTGGGGAAAAGGGACCGTCTGGGAGGGTTCAGAAAAAGCTGCTTGCTTTTATTCAAAGGAAGCATATTTTTTTGTAAAGAAAGTAATAGGACTCTATATGCTGCAGTGGACTTAGTGATTTACAACACACACAGCCTTTCTCTTTGAGCTGCCAACAGATGGCATTCGACAAGCACATGCACTGGTTTGCTCTTTCCCTCTTCGGAGTTGCTGGTAATGACTATTGAATCTATGATTGAAACTGCCAAAATCAAAGTCAGAGCAAGGTCAGTGTAGGAGAGATACACAGTGACCTGGGTGGGCTATTTCCTCCTTCCCATCGTTCAATGATAGAGGCAGGACTAAGGCATATACCCTAGGAATGGAAAACTGCTTTTCCTGAAACATGTCTTTTCTAAAGGTCAAAGATCCTGTTAGATAATATTCTTCTATCTGTGGCTTAGAGATGAAGGTCTCTGTATATAGAGGAAGAACATCTGCTTTAGGGCAACAGGCAGATGTTTTCTATGGACAGTAGATAGTAAATGGTCTTTGTCTTTCTTTCTTTCTTTCTTTCTTTCTTTCTTTCTTTCTT
>JADRCD010227135.1:19198-39604 GCA_019843815.1 Montemys delectorum
TTTCTTTCTTTCTTTCTTTCTTTCTTTCTTTCTTTCTTTCTTTCCTCCTTTTTTTTCCAGCTGTAAGTATGGCAATGACTCAACTCTATTGTTGTCATTAAAGTAACCATGAAAATCCCCAGATGAATGAATGAGGCTATGTTTATAAAGGTCATTATTTACCAAAGAGCCTGTAGGTCAGATTTGCTTTGGGAATTATAGCTAGCTAAGGCTAGTCTACACCTTTCAATGAATTAATACATCTATGGGGCTTTGAGCAGTGCCTGCAGTATAGTAAGCTCTTTAACACCACTGGCCATTGGTTTTCTTTGCCTGGCATGGAGCAGGTCCACAAGGTTTTTGCACTAAGAAAAATGTAAATTAAAGACTCAGTCCAGTGAGGATAGTAAAGGGTGAGTGGGAAGAAGCCACACATAGCTCTGTCATTTGATAGAAAATGGCCTTTAAATAGTGTGATTCTTTGGAGCTGGGGAGATGGTTCAGTCAGTAAAGTGCTTGTCACACAAGCCTGAGGACTTGTGCTCATTCATTGGAATGTACAGAAAAAAAGCCAGGTGTGATGGTGCATGCTTGTAATTCTAGTACTGGGGGAGAAAAGCAAGAGAATCTCTGGCTACCTAGCGTAGCCTAATTGGCAAGATCCAGATCAGTGAGAGACACACTATAGTGGATGCCATTCCTGTCCTCTGGCCTCCACATACACTCATACACATTCTTATTCAACTCCCACCCAGATCATGCTCACACAGGGTACACACACAGATTTAAAAAGGAGGGAGTTTCTCTCTTCCAGTACCCTGAAATTAACAGGATACATCCCACCATGAGCTAAGCATCTTCCCTTCTTTTTATATGTTACTTCAGCTTTACAAACTAGCAGTCTATATTCTACATGAATAAATGTATTGGTACCCTGTACCCATAGTATCCAGCAGGATCATGACGCCATTCTCATGTCAATGCAAAGGAAACAGTATGAATACCCAAGGCTAAATATCATTTTGCACAATCCAGATCTAGACTCCACGCTTACAGTGCTCCTAAAGAGATTTACAAATCTTTTCACTCAATGCCGCCCGCACTGACTTTTCCATTGCTATATGAGCTTTGTGCAGGTGTGTGAAAACATTCTAACATGATGAATTGTTTCTCCAAGAGCCAAATGGTAAATGATGAAAGAATTGGACAGAAAACATGTTAACAAGATATTTTATATTAGCTCCAAGGAGTTAGATCAATTACTGTGATGTGTTACATGTTCAGAAGTCAGGAAATTCTAAATTATGGTTCCCAGAATGAACGTAACTCAGCCCCTTTGCACATGCAATATTTTATATGACTCTGTATGGTGTTAACTTTAATGCTTTAACATCTATGCTTAATGTGGTGACTATAAATTTAAATTTCTTGACTTCAGAGGTTATAACATTTTACCATCCAGCTGCCTTGACAAACTTAGGGCATTCAAGTATTTCTGGGCATAATGTTTTACAAAATAAATCCATATAGATCGCCTGGTCTTTTTAAAATCACATCACTTGCACACATATATGCGCAAGCATGGTGAACGCATGTGCATGCATGCACACACACACATACACACACACACACATACACACACACACACACACACACACACACACACACACACACACAGAATGTAGCCTGACTTTATTTTTCTTTGTGGATTTGCTTTGGTGTGTCAGGACTAGAGAGGCTGAATAATTGTTACTTTTCAGTAACAATTTTTTTATATCAAATTATATCCTGAGGAAGAAGAGTTTTCTGAATTTTGTTATGTCATTCACAAAGGTTTGGTCACCCTAGTGATGAAGTAAAAAGTATCAGATAAGTCCAGTACTTAATACCAGATGCATTATTCACAGTGTCGTGACTATAAATAGAATCTCCTTAAAGTTTGAATCTAACATGGAGCCAGATATGAGGTTTGTGAATTAAAAACTCCACATGGCTAGGGGATAATCAATTATTCATTGTAAGAGGATGATATCAGGGGCACTTCTTCCTTTAAAATTTATGTCTTTGCTATTGGACACATATTATATTAGACAAACAAATTTGCTGTAGTTTCAGAGAACTCCATCTCCATGTGTTGATCCCAATACATCTCAGAGCTACAGCTTTCTCTGATTTTAGCTAATAGCTTTTGAAACATCTGTCCTGGCCACTGTTAGTGGCAGGTCTGTAAGAGTCAGTAGGGAATCTGGGCTCTTAACAGATTTGCTGTAGTAACTAGTCCCAAGTTCCCTGTTATTAGATGGAGAACTCTACCCCCTTCATATACTCATGTATAGGTAGAGTGAATATGGACCATACTTAATTAGATCAGGTGCGCAGGAAATGTTACTTTTATTTATTTTATTTGAAATGAGTTAATATTAGCTCCTGTGTCCCATTCTCCCAGTATGTGTTCTGTGCTGATCATAAGAGCCATGTGTTAAATATCAGGATACTGAAGAGCTGGAATAACATCAAGACAATAGAGTGTGCACGGTCACCAGGAGTGATCTGCAGTGTCTACGCCTATAGCAGACAAAGTAGATGAACAGAGAGATAGATCTAGCTGGGCTTCATATACGTCTTTAACCTCAGCATTTGGGAGGCAGAGGCTGGTGAATCTCAGTGATATGAGGCCAGCCTGGTCTATATAGTGAGTTCTAGGCCAGTCACGGATACATAATGAGACACTGCCTCAAAAAAATATTCCTGGAGCTAAATGAAGGCACTTAGTGAGATTTGAGGAGGTAACTGCCAAGAAGCATAATTCTAGGTTTGTATAGATCTCATGATACAGCCACTAAATATATAAAGCAATATCTACACTGAGGTGAAGGAAGGAGTGATAAATTTCTCTTCAACTTGGATTGGAAGAACAAGTAGCCACAAGTATTAGAATAAGCAATTATTTTAATATAATGTTTCAAGTACAACTGTGAGAATCTCCACATAAAATATATGTAAAGCTATAAAAGAGATGACACCTGTGATTTTCTTGGTTGTCTTTCAAGTATGTATGAGACATTTCTTTACCAACACAGACCACGTTTTCTGGGATAAAACAAATAGTGACACATTTTAAAAGATTACAATGACACGTGACACATTTTCAGCCACAGTGAAATTAAGCTAGAAGTAAGTACCAAAAGATAGCGAGAAAACCCTCGAAAAAATGTAAAGTGATAGCCGGGCGGTGGTGGTACATGCCTTTAATCCCAGCTCTTGGGAGGCAGAGGCAGGTGGATTTCTGAGTTCGAGGCCAGCCTGGACTACAGGGTGAGTTCCAGGACAGCCAGGGCTACACAGAGAAACCCTGTCTTGAAAAAACCAAACCAAAACAAAACAAAAATGTAAAGTAATGTAGCACATTTTTAATTAATCCATTGGTTCTGAAGAAATCACGATGAAAACAAATACTTTTTCACTGAATGATAAAGATACAACACAAAATGTCTAGAACAAAAGTAACTAAGGAATGAGAGGGAAGTCCACAGCCTTTAATTAACACACCGGAGAAGAGAAAAATCTGGAAAGTCAAGATGCTGCACTACATCCCAGGAAGCTTTAAAAAATAACCATAGGGTAAATTAAAAGCAAAGGAAGTTGAATTAAGAGCATGGAGACAAATCAAGAAATTGATTAAGTACAAAGGAGACACGCAGCAGTGAGAACCAACAAACCAAGGTTTCATCCTAGAAGTTACTAATGAAATTGAGAAACTCCTAAGAAACTCAGAAGGTCAGCAGGCACAGATTACCAACATCAAGAGCAAAGGGAGACTTCAGAGACACTGTGGATGTCATAATTTAATTAAAAGTTGATAGATTAAAATAAGACATGTCACAAAGAGCAACGGAACAGAATGGAATCTGAAAATATGCTTTCTTAGATGCCTCCTGATCTGTAATTCCCCTGTCATGAAATCACAGTGGTGACAGATGGTCATTCCCAGTGCATCTCTTCAGCTGGCTAGCCACCTTTGCTCTTTGGGCTGTGCACAAAGTCAAATTCAGATGGAACGTTAACTTAACTCTGGGAAGTGTATGCTACTGGGAGAGAGTGTTTAAGGATATCTCATGAGCTTTCCACGAACAAAATTTTATAAAGAGATTGTAAAAATTATGAACCAGAAAATATAAGATGACATCTGTTAAAATTAAGAATTTCCACACATCAAAAATATTGTTAAGAAATTGAAACATCAAGCCAGAGAATCAAAGGTTTGTAGAGCAAAGTCCAAGGAAGGACCTCTTTTTAAATGAAACAAACAAAGAAACAACAACAACAAAAACAAATTTAAGAGGTCTGGGAGATGAGATTGCTCCGTGGTTAGCTACACTTGCAGAGGACCTAACTTTGTCTCCCAGTGCCATTGGTGGATAGCTCACGAGTAACTGTAAGTCAAGTACCAATGGATCCAATATCTTTTCTCTCCTTCATGGATACTTGCACTCAGATGCACACACCCACACAGGATCATTCCTTATAAACACAAACATCTTTGAAATAGAATAAATTTTTAAAAAGAAAATAAAAATCTAACTAATCCTTGTGTTAATCTCCTTGGGCTATCACAGCAAAATATCACAGATCAGATAATTTAGATAACAATAACAACAACAACAACAGCAACAACAATTGTTTCTTTTTCTACTGTTAGAGGCTGTCTGTTTAAGGTCAGGTTCTGCTAGGGTGTGATGTCAGGTAAGGGCATGCCCTTACCTGAGTACTCAATTGACAATTTCCGGCTGCTTTCTCATTCACGAGGATAGACGTTCCATAAGTTCAAGAGTCTACCTTTTTGACCCCATTTATCTCTATTCATCTCTTTCAAGGTCTCTAAGTGCCATGGACCGAGGTTTCTTGTGGGAACCCCTTAGTTCCACGGGATGATGAGTTCTGGCCAGGTGTGCACGGGATTCGGTGGTGACAGACAGACACTACACAAGGAGTATAGGATCTGAATGTATTTCTTAAAAATGGCATGAGGCTTTTACAATCATTGCAAAGGAGAAATGAAAAATCTGGCAGCTCAGTAGTTCAGGTACATCTGAGGCCATCTAAAATACACTGGGTCTAAAAACAGCAGCCATCTACTCTGGTCTGATGCAGCACCCCTGGGCTGCATGGGCCCAGCCGGAGTCCCGGGGGATGGGGTGGGGGGGCTGCAGGTGTGCCAGTCAGGAGGACAGAGGCTCCAATCTCGAATGCTGACTCTAGAATGCTGAATGCAGACTGCTACACACTGTCTCTCACACATATACTCAGCTCAAGGTCCTGCCCATCCTAGGTAAAATGCTCACTATGCTAATCTTTTGGGCTAGTAGAGACAGGTCTCTTGCTAATTCCTAGGAGTGGTTCAGCTGCAGTACTTGACTGAGAATGAAGATTCTACTTGACCTTGCCCTGGGATAAGTCTCCCGTTCTGTGAGCTTCCATGCCCTATCCCCTTCCTTATTTCCCTAACAATGCCAGGGGCAATTAGTCTGAATGGGTGACATTCTTTCTGAAATTCCAAGCCAAGGTTTGGTTAAGATGTTGGAACCTTGGTAAAGGTCAGAGAGCAATGTTCAATTTTGTCTAGCTGTTAATAAATCATATCTTGGTGGGCACCTAGCACGAGAGTTTGCAAGGACATATTTGGGCTACCTCTGAGTTAGGGATGCCAGGAGACAATGCAGGAGAAGGAGACTGGTTTCCTTGAAGCTTTTGCCTCAAATACTGCTGTCACACAAAGTCTGTGTGGCATCTAAGGTCCTCTCTCCAAAAATAGTTACGTGTAAAGTGTCAATAAATAAATTTGGGGTTCACAATTCAGTCCATGGCACCTTTAAAAACCAATTTAAAAGAATTTTTGTCAAAAGAACCAGAAAGTAGAAATATGTCCAACATAGTAGGAGGCTATAATTTGTGTTTTAACTGTGTCCAGAATAGTTATGTGTTAGTAGCTTGGTCCCATGTCGGTGGTGTGATGGAGGTAGGGTGGAACGTTTATAAGGTGGAGCCTACTGGGGACTCTTTGTGTTATTGATAGTAGTTTCTTCATGCGGAGAATAGGAGCCCATTTTGCTTTCCTGCTCTAAGGGAAGAAGTGGTGTTTTGCCACATCCTTCTGTTATAAGCAACTGTTTAGACACAGCCCAAAGCAAAAGGGCCAACTGGCCATGGATTAAGACCCCTGAGCCAAAATACTCTTTTCTCTTGAAAAATTGTTTACCCAGGTTTTTTGTTATTGTAACTGAAAGCAACTAACAAATAAACCAAAGTATTATTGCCCACTTACCAGACTGGTTAAAAATCTAGAACAAACAGCCCTTAACCCCCCCCCCCCCCCCCACCCCCATTCCTGGTAATGTTAAGTGTTGGCAAAGTTCTGTTGCAATGGGGCTCATCTACTACTGTATGGAACACCTACTGATAAAACTGATTGACACTGCTCAATATGACCCAACCATCTATTCCCCAATAGAAAGTACCTATGTTAATCAATACGTACAGAAGAAAGTTTATAATAGTATCTTAGAATATTAGAAATTTTCTAGTTCTGACAAACTAATAACAACTCAAAAACCTATTAATCAGAATATAGACATATAAATTATGATGCAGACACAAGTGGCTATTGAGTGGTAAGGAAATTTTCATGTGAACTATAGCTACACACAAGAAAGATAGCTACACACAAGAAAGATCTAATAATGAGTAAAGACTGGCAGACCATGGAAACATTCAGTAGGATATGACTCCATGTAATGTTCAATTTTTTAAAAGTGATTTTGTTTTTAACTACAAATCAGAGAGTAAGAGATAGACAGAAATCACTAATGATATAATGAAACAATCATAAAAACAATGTTATATCACAAGTCATTTGTTTTTTTATTTTACTTTGAAAATATTTTATTTAACATTTTCAGACTGTAGTTGGTTGCACTTGATGGAAGCCACAGAAAACTGGACCCCAGATAAGAGTAGACTGTTCTAATTCTATCAGTGAGATAAGGTACAAACTGGAGAGCACAGCTAAGAATCTATGTTGATTAGCTAGCTATATGTGACTACCATTTTTTGAAGATTCTGTCTTTTCTCCAATGTGTAACTTTATCTACTTTGTAAAATGTTAAGTGTCCATAGGTATGTGAGTTATGTTTGAGTCTTCAGTTCTATTTTATTGATGAACATATCTATTTTTATGTCTGTAAAAAAAAAAAAGTGATGTAAATAGTAGTGACACAAGCCAAAGGAAATCTTTGGAAAGTCATAATGACACAAGTGTGACTTTCAGGTTCTTTAATTTTTTTTTTATCATGCATAGTAGTTCTATAGGTGTGTTAACTGTAAAAAGTTCATTGGTCTATACCAGTAAGACTTGTGAACTTCAGTCAGACATATCTGAGCTCATACAAAACTTTTCAGGAGTAAACTAGCTGTTGGTGGTATGTGCTTGTTTCTCAAGTTGGAGAAAATAAGGCAGGAGGATCGTGAATTGGAGGGTCATTTGGGCCATTAGTAAGAGTTTATCTAAACACATCAAAACAAGTTTTCAAGATTGTGTGAAAGTAAACCCTTCATTCTGTTTTTCCTGAGCATTTGAGGACAGCAAAGAAGAAAAGTAGGCCTTGTGCTGTCAGAGTGTGCTGTGGAGAGACATAGGATGATCCTCTGATAGTAACTCCTCATGATAGCTCACCTCCCTCAGATCTCTCTTCTTGGTGAATATCTAGTAAAAAACACAGGAGTGGGCCCCCAACGTTGCCATCTACAAAGACTCCTATCCTTCTGTGCAGGTCTAGTTAACCACTGTTGAGAACCCAGAATTGAAAATGAAGTATTCTATTAGCAGGCAGCAGCAAACGTGTAAGCTGAGTCCGTGATGTACTGAAGGAAAGCCATAGTGATTTAGATGGTGATTTTTACAGAAAAGAAAGAGTCATAATGGCTTCTCATTGGCTCACGTGGAGGTCTACTGAGTGCTGCATGGTAGTGCTTCAGTGTATGTGAAGATCCATTTTCTGTAGCTTACAACCCAAATAACAACAATTATAATTTTTAAAAAGCCCAAATAGTTGATACTAACAGCATCAAAAACAAAAAACAAAAAACAAAAAACAAAAAAACAAACAAACAAAAAAACCCTCAACATTCAAAATGACCAGATGATGACGTCAGGGACTCTGAGGTCATGTGACTCCCCTTGACAGGTATGTTTTGGTAGCAGTCTTTGCCATTCCTGCAGGTACAGCTTTTCTATTTAAATTGAAGAGCCTCTGAACACTATATTTAAACCTACATATTATGTAGAAAGGCAACAGGAAATTGCTTTGAAGAGTGGGAAATACCTCCGTGTGTGAATCACTTAGGTTCTGAAGGAACTTTTATTTGCATTTTACATATGTGTACAACCATCTCACAAAACGCTGAACACAGACATGACTTGTTCTCTGAGTTTAATTTTGTGCTGGTAGACAATTAGAAGAAGGATTTTTTTCTTTAAATTATGTTTCTAGCATAGCAAACAGATGGAACTGATGTCTTTGAATGACATAACAGGTGAGTTCTGTAGAGTACTGTCTTAGTGTTTTTATTGCCATGAAGAAACACCACGAGCAAGGCAACTCTCATAAAGGACAGCATTTAACTGGGGCTAGCTTATACTTTCAGAGGTTCAGTCCATTATCATCATGGCAGAAAGCATGGTAGCATTCAGACAGGCATGGTGCTTGGAGGAGCTGAGAGTTCTACATCATGTTCTGAAGCCAGACTGGAGAAGACTGTCTTCCACATGGCTAGGAGGAGGGTCTCAAAGCCCACTCTTGCAGTGACACACTTCCTTCAAGGACACTCCTACTCTAACAAGGCCACACCTCCTAGTGGTGCCACTCCCTGAGCCCCACATATTCAAGCCACCACAGGCGCCTCTTCATCTTATCAAGATCAGTAAATTAAAGGATTATTAGTTTTGTGATTATAAACATGTGCATTTGTAGTTTCAGCTTCTTTTCTATTTTTCTTCTTCCACGATAAGGTGCAATATCCATTTTACATATCTGCACTGAAGCCTTTAGTCCTGGTTTCTTTTTTATGCCCTCTTCTTTTAGGGGCAGGGGAGGAATCTTACTTCCTCTCATGCCAAATTTGAAGTTAGTATGCTTTCTGTAGCTTTCATTTAAGAAACTTATTTGAAAAGTTTGGCTTATATGCAGGCAGTAATTTTGAGAGACTGTTGATGGGATTCGAGTTATTTTAACTTGATTTTTATTTGTAAGATATATATATGTAATAAAATTTTTGTTGGTGTATATGTGTATGTAGCCTGGGTGTCTGCTGCATGTATGTGGATGCCTACAGAGGCCAGATGTTTGTGATCTACTCAGTACGGTTGATATGAGGCAAACTTAGGCCTCTGCAAGATCTTTACATGCTCCTAACAGCTGAGTCATCGCCCCAGTCCCGGATTTTTTTTTTTTTTTTTGTTTTGTTTTTTTCAAGACAGGGTTTCTCTGTATAGCCTTGGCTGTCCTGGAACTCACTCTGTAGACCAGGCTGGCCTCGAACTCAGAAATCCACCTGCCTCTGCCTCCCAAGTGCTGGGATTAAAGGCGTGTGCCACCACGGCCCGGCTCCAGTTCCTGATTTTTATTCTTGAAATTTATTTGATTTGTGTGTGTGTGTGTGTGTGTGTGTGTGTGCGTGTGTGTGTGTGCGCGCTCATGCGCATGTGGACTCTTACTTTTTTAGCTTTAAAATTGAAAGACCTTTATTATATATTTTTTAATATTTGATGAGTTGTTGTGCGCGCAGGACAGACACACAGACGACAGCCAAGATCCTTCTGCAGCCATACTTTATTCCATCTTCCAGAGGGCGACCCCCCACACCCCCAAAAGCACTGCTTATATATGCCCTGGAGCGGCATGCTCATCTCTGATTGGCTGTTTGCTCATTACCTCATGAGACACCTCGGGATAGGCTGTGACTTGGCGTTTTTTGGCCCTAGCACATGCGCAGATGGGCTGAGACTTAGCGCACTCTGGCCCTAGGCACATGCGCAGACTACGTGTTAAGGGGAGAAGAAACCGGCTGCCGGCGCAATCTTGTAATGGAGGCTGCCGGCTTGGGTGTGGCTCTCTACAATGAGTCTAGTTATTTATATCTCATCTCTTGTTTTCCTAGTTGTTATTTTCTTAGACTTGGAAAATCTTTCTTATAGCTTCTAATTCTTGTCTCTTGAAATACACCTTTCTGGAGATCTTCAGACTATTTTCTTATTACTCTTGACTTTGTAAGTACTTTTTTAAAATTTTTAAAATCAGCCTTCAGTGCCTCTTCCTGTAATAATATAAATGGCATTTTGTTTAGCATGCACTTGTTAGCAATCACAAAGTAGAAAATGGAATCAAACATCTCTTCTTTGTGTCCTTGTTTTACATTCAGCCTTTATTGGAACTCCACTTATATTTTGTCTTTAGTGAAACAGGTAAAACCAATTCTTTTTGTAATGGAAAAAATTGCTTTTCTAAACATCTCTAAGATACAATTCACATTCTGTACAATTCAGTCACTTAACATGTACAGTGCAGTGGATGTACAGTATATTTACAGAAATAATTAGCTACCACTACACTCAGTTTTCTAATGTTTTCTCACTTTAAGAAGAAGCATTAAGTCACTTAGTGATTGTTCTACTTTCTGTTGCCCCTCCTAGCCCCAAGCAGTTGTCAATCTACCCTGTGTCTCCAGGCTTCCATGTTCAGACTTCCCTATGGATTGTGACATATAATGTCTTGTCTTTCATGACTCTCTTCTTTCACTTAGCACAATGTCTTCACATTGCAGGGATACTTAGCACCAGCCAGTGTTTCATTATTTGCACAGCAAAGTCTTACGCACTTACGAGTTCTTATAACTTTATGTTTCTCTACTCCTCTGTTGGTGGACATCTAAGTTGTTTTCCATTTGGCTGGTGTGAATATTGGCACTGCAGGCACCACAACATAAACATCTGTGTGGACACATGTTCAGTTTTCTTGCATATAAACTTGAAAATGGAATTGCTCCATCTATGTGGAATTATGTGAGCATCAGATAAAAGTTTTCCAGAATGTCTCGGCCCTCACTATGAGTGTTTAAGGAATCAAGTCTTTATTAACATACACATCTGTCATCGGAAGAGCAAGCCACTTTTATAACAACGTTTGATACTATAATAAAAATCAAAGACCCCTTTGGTCAAGTGCTTTCCTGTACATTAATACTGGTATTAGGATGTTTACACATATTTACTCAAAGTTCAGCCCATGCCTACCCCTGAACATAACATTTCTAATCCCACCACTTTGCAGGCTATTCAGAGGAATTGAACTTAAAGAAGTTGTCAGTAGTCACCAGTCAGCATGGCTAAGATCAAAAACTCAGGAGATAGCAGATGCTGGTGAGGATCTGGAGAAAGAGGAACACTTCTCCACTGCTGGTAGGATTGCAAGCTGGTACAACTACTCTGGAAATCAATCTGGAGCTTCCTCAGAAAATTAATGTCCTAGGGCTAGAGAGTAGTGAGAAAATGTAAATATTCAAAGTAAAATGAATTCAACATCTTCGTCACCCCAAAGCCTGAGCTTTGGGTACATATTTGTAGAAAAAACTTAAATGTCCACATGAAGATGCATCATGAAGGATCAGCACTGCTTTATGGATATATGTGTTCGGGGGGTGGGGCATGCTAGCTGCTTACTCCTTGTTTGATTTCTTAATGGATGTTTGATGAAAGAGCAGTGATTCAGGAGATGCATTCTTTCCAGGGTTTGCTGTTGAGGCAAGGAAGCAACTGGATGCCTTTCTTTGTGATGCACTTTCTGTATTCCCATACTCAGTGCTACAGAGAGATTTCCGCTATTCGGAGAAACCCATAGTCAGCACAGGTGACTGTGGCATGACTCCAGAAGCCGTGTGCACCCTCCTTCCATGTGCCTTCCTTGGGCTCTTGCATCAGCATTGCCAAGGACAAGGGTGCTTGTGGTCTGTGGGCTCAGCAATTGTGCTGGGGCTGAAGCAGCTGTCAGCTGAGGGCTCGGAGCCATTCTCCTCACAAAGAAATCAGATGAGCTCATCACCAGGAGGATGTTGGAACTTCGTCTACTTCCTGGGCAAAGAGGAGCTCTCTTCTGGGTAGGATGTAATCAGGCACCCTCTTGTGATCCATTTCCACATGGATGCTTCTAGGAGCTTTGCCTGGTGTCTATTGGCATCCATCAGCAGATTGACTGAGTGGAAATCTGAGGGAAAGGGCCCTGTATTTGTCATGGGAGAGAACGGAATTGTCTTCCACGAATAGTATCAAATGTCTACACTTTTATTTCATGGACCATGCAATAGGATCATATGGCAGTGATGAGGGTAAAGAAGGAGGCTGGGAGGAAACCTGTGAATGTGTCAGTATGTGCGCAAGCATTGCCAAAGAGGGAGGGATGTTTTTGTACATGGAGGAATAGATACAAGCAATAGGTATATGCTCTGATCTTCTGCCCAAATCCCTGAGAGAATGAAAGCCTGGCTCTTGCTGTGTTGTCTCTTTGCCTGGCTTTCATTTGTATTCAAAATAGGGATATATACAGAATGCACACAAGGAGATCATATCTGGATTGAGAAGAAAAGTTCATGAGTTTGGCAGAATATATAAGCAGAATATTTTGCTTGTTAAGTCATATAGTAAAGTGAGATTTCATAAAATTCAAGTATTCGTGGCGATGGGGCAGCTAGTGACACCCCTGGATACAGGCTTTGTGAGAGTGTCTGCCCAGAGCAAGGCAGAAGATGTAACAGGGGTTGAGAAATTGGTTAAAATATGAAGTGTGTACACATGAATATGTGCACAGGCAGAAGAAGGCGAGCCTCCCTGGAGATATGGAGCTCTGAATGTCAGTCATAGACCTGCCCTCCCTTCCAGTGTAGCATTGGGCAGATTTCTTAATCTCTCGATGTTTTAATTCATAATATGGGATTATCATGAACAATCAACTCATATCAAAGTTCTGAGGATGGGATGAGATCACACATTGAAAGAGGTAAGCATGGTGCCAGGTTCACAGTCAGGGTTGCCTCTGGAGATGAAGGCTGGAGAGGCCGTGACACTGATCCCAATGGAGTTGAAATAATGTGTTAATAAGAGAGCTTACCCCATCCCCAGCTCTATAATCAGCAACTTGGGTAATTTGGAATAAATTGGTTCCTCTCTCTGGATCTCTAATCCAGAAGATCTATCCTTTGTATAGAAGGAGGTGATTGGAGACAATGGTCTCTAAAAAGTCTAAAAGTTTCAGTTTATGATGGTGTTGTAAGTTCAAATCCCCATGGGCACAAGGTAGGCACTGCTACCAAGAAAACTAAATGTAGGAAGACTTGACTCTGCATCCAGGGGCAGTGGAAAGGAGCTGGGACCCTGTGGAGTAAGCACTGATGCCAATTGCTGCCCTATGGAATGTGTGTGCATCACTGTTATGCCCGGCTTTTCTCTGAGATGCTGAGAACCCAGGGTTCCTATACATTTCATGGCATCTGAAAGCTGGCGACTAATTCAATTTTTGTTAGTGTGTTTTAAATAGTATTTGGGCCACTGAGTAGTGAGCCAGACAAAATACATCAGTGGGCCATTGGTTTGTGGCTTCTGGTTTAGTACAGGGAAATAATGAGCAAAAATTGAAGAATGGGGATCTTCTGGAGGAGTTTTAAGAGAAGTGGAATCACTTGTCTCAGCTACATCTCTGTCCTTGTAACAGATACTATAGCTGGTAATTAGTAAAAAGGACAGAGACTTTTTCTGTGCCGAAACAGGACAGACACTACATGGTCACACAGAACCAGCATGTTTCAGAGAGAGCGCATATATATAGAGAAGCCAGTCCCTGACTTCCCAGGAGTCCATGAATTCATGAGTAGATTTGTCTACTAATAAGGGCAGATTCCTTATCACCCAGTCACCTCTGATAGGTCCAAATAGGTGGCTTTAGGGATTTAAGATTTGAATACATGGATTCCAGGGGACTTAACGAAACTGTAGTACCTACTGATCTCTGCTTTGCTTATCAAGATTTCCAGGGCCCTGGCACCCACAAGAGCATCTTCAGTAGTAAGAGAATGAAGACTGGGATGCTTTCTCTGATATTTTCTGCTGCTTTGGGGATATTTTAAATTATTTCAGAGTGTTGGGAGTGGCCTAGGATTTCTGAGAGTACTGAAAAGAATATACTTATGTTCTCTCCACCCCTACCTCTCTCCAGACAGGGTTTCATGAAGCTCAGGCTGGTCTTAAACTTGTTACATAGTCAAAGATTACCTTGAACTCTTATTGGCCTACCTCTACTTCCTTAATGTTGGAATTAAAGACATATATCACCATGTTTGACTTTATATGATTCTGGCTTGAACCTAGGGCTTTATGCGCATTACATAAGCCCTCTACCAGTTACTTAAATTCCTTTTTAAATAATTAGTCTATAGTAATCATTTAACATTGAAGATTTTCTATGAGTGGATAAAATGACCTATCAGAATGTCAAGGTCAGAGGAAGGGGCAGATGGAGAACCCCATGTCCCAGTTTCATTCGGTTTCAATGATAAAATGCTACAATCCGAGCACGTATTAGGGGAAAACAGGTTGGTTTTAGCTCACAACTCCAGGTTACACTTCTGGATGGGGAAACCAAGGCAGCATGAACTAAAATGATTAGTAATATCATAATCATAGTCAAAATCAGCAAGAGCTTAATACATGTTTCCTTGTGCTCAGCTCAATGTCTCTAGTCTTACATAGTTTAGAATGCCTTGCCTAGGGGATAGCATTGCCTACAGTGGATCCTCCTACATACATTAACTTAATTAAGACAACCCTTCCCATATACGTGCCTACAGGCAGAGCCAATGTAGAAAACCCTGCATCATAACTGTTATCCCAAGCAATTCAGTGCTATGTCAAGTTGACAATTAAAGCTAATCATTGTATCTGCAGACAAAAGATTTGCTCATTTGGTCCAGAATTACAATGGTAGAGTTTGAGGCCTTGGGAAAGAGAAGAGACTTCAATGAGCCCATCAATGTAGTGTGGCCCAATGAAGAATTGTTCAAGAACCAAGCTCTTGGGTCACTGAGAATCTGTCTGGAATGTCAGTTTCTGCAGATGGGGATTCATTTTGAGTCAACTGATCGGCTTTGAGCAGGCATTGGCAGGAATCAAACCGAGAGAGCCATGGCCTTCAGATCATCCTGCAACTGGCCCAGCTGACCAAATCAATCCAATTTTTGTAACTGCTGATTTTCATTTGGCATCATAAACTCAACCTAAATAAAGCATTAGCCCCTAGAATGTGTTTAAATTGAATTTCTGGATACTTTGGCATTTGTCCAGTTTTAAATAAGTTCTGATCTAACTGTATCTAATCTCTAATCAAAGAATCCCTTGGATATGGAACATTCCCGTTAATAATGATACCTTAGACATCCATTAAGTCTGGACATTAATTTTATGGAAATTCTCTAATACATCTCCATTAGGATTTTTTTCTGGGCAAAATTAGTAATAAAAGCTTTTAATAAATGTCATAAATATCTATGTTCAATCAGACTATTACTCAAATTAAAGCCAGACCAAAATAGAAAATAGTTACCTCTGCTAACAGTCCTGACCTTCAGAAGGCATTTTGAAGAAAGGAATTATGTGTTCTGTTATTACTCAAAATGCGTTTATTACAAGAATAATTAGCTAGAGGGAATAAATCAGGAGTTATTTGACTATGATGTGAATACTCTGGTTTTGAATCCCTTTCTAGTGGCTCTTACAAGAAAATCCTTGGACTTTCTACCCATGCTGTAAAGAAGGAAGGTTCAACAGCCATCAGGTCACAATTTGAGACTTGTATTCTGAGATGCTGAGTGAGTTTTCTACATTTCTGCATCATATCTTCACTATCTTTGAAATGAATCACCCAGACCTACTGGAAGTCAGGTGAGAATCTAACAAGATTTCAAAGAATGTACATTTATCCATAATTAAACACACACACTGTGGCACACACATGCAGATCAAAAGACCTCTTCGGTAAGTTAGTTCTCACTTTTACCTTTATCTGTGTTCTGGAAATGAAAAAGAAAAATTGGGTGGCAGGGAAGGGTGGAGGTGGGCAGGCTTCCAAGAGCCTTTACTCCCCGAGCCAAACTGCCCCAAACAAGGTTTTCTAAAGGGAGTGGGGTTGGGGCTGGGGGTGGGTGGTTGTGGATGTGGGTGGCAGGGGTGCGCTGCTGCACATTACCAGTAGGCGGCACTCTCTAATAGAAGCCATTGTTCTCTGGGTTGGGGGAGTAAGGTATCACCTTTTCTGAGAATGGGAAACAAGGGTTTTATTCTCATCATCATGTCTGAAAAAACAATCCATAGCCTTTCCCGTCTTTTTTTTTCGTTCTTTCTTTGGTTCCCGTCCCATGGTCTCTAAGAAATTAAGTTAGGGTGACAGTGGAAAAGGTATGCGCGTGCTGGCATCCTTTAGTTTCCATCTAAACCGGAAACAGTAGAGTCTAATGTTCATTCCACGTGACTCTCTGGAACAGCCACAGGAAGCAACCTGGCACTTACTAAAGTTTCTCAATGAAGTAGGAGGCCCTGGTTTCCTCGCTGTCCTGTGAGTGCGCTGTTTCCTGGGCTCTTCCCCATCATCTTCATCCTTCGAAGTCCCCATTTCCTGAGTCATCCTTAAAGTTCTTGCAAGTGGATGGCTATAGTTTAGAACTACATTCTAACCTAGTTCATCTACAGAGCTTCATCTTATCAAGCATTTTTAACCTGTTAGCAGTCAGTGGGATCCTCTCAACACCGTCTTATAAGAAAAACAATAAAGAAGATAAAGTTGTCATCATTCTGGTTTTAAGCAAGAGTGGAAGGGCAGGGTACTTTTCTTTTCATCTTCCTTCCCTAACCTTCCCCACTGCTGTTGCTCAGAATAGCAGTAACAACATTACAGACAATGACACCGGGGGATAACTGATCTACTACTACTCCAGGTCACCTAGTTAATTAATAGAGCGGTCAGTGAAGACCCAGGTGGACTGACCCTAGGAAGATCTTAGCGTCCTTAGCTCCATGCTGGACAATGTCACGAACGCTCCCACTTCATCTCTGCTCAGCCTTCCTACCTCTAGATAGAGGGTCTTGGGTCAACATTATGTGTTCAAAAGAATCCACAGCTCACCAGTTATAGATGCAGGTGTGGAGAATGGATGTTAAATGCCAACAATGATGCGGTAGACAATACATAATTGAGACTTTCACGGATAGTGCTCTTTATTTTTATCTGACCACTCAAGTTTGATGTGCCTCAACTTCAAATTTAAACATTTTAATACTATTGTTGTTATTATTATTACTATTATTACTATTATTATTATTATTATTATTATTATTATTATTATTATTATCCAGGACCACCTTAGCATTGCTCTGAACCCTGCTTGCTTTTACCACCACTCAAATGTAGCCCATGGAATCCTGGGAGCTGGAGGAGTCCTCCCTGGCCTCAGATCCAGATTTGAAAACCGACTGGCTCATCTGTGGGCGGGCCCCATCCAGGCAGGTCCAAACTTAGCCTGTTCCTTCAGTGTAAAACCAGCAAACCTTACAGACTAGATTTGGTTTGGTCTGTGACAAAGTGCAGTACTGGATAGGTTGGAACCTAAACTTAACCCAGTGTGAAAAACAAGATCACCTGTAATATACTGCAACTCAATACATTAGACATTCCTTTTCTTTCTTATACATGTAAGCTTTATTTCTTCAGTCATTTCCCTGCTGTAAAAAAAAAAAAAAATCTATTTCTACACCTTTCACTCTTTATAAATTAAAGACTGTTGTCATAAACAACCATATAGTCAGTCAAGTTTTTCTTGTCTTATTAGTTGGGGATATCCCCTGAGCATTTTGAGGTGGTGCACTAGAAATGTGTGGCTCAAGGCTTTTCAGTGTCTCTTTACTAGTCCCTGGTCCTGATCTCTATTTTGAACCCTATGAGCTTTCTACAGTCTTTTCAGAGTGGTCTTTCTTTTTAGCCTCTTAAAAGCAGGCTGGCGAGATGGCTCAGCGGTTAAGAGCACTGACTGCTCTTCCGAAGGTCCTGAGTTCAAATCCCAGCAACCACATGGTGGCTCACAACCATCTGTAATGAGATCTGACGCCCTCTTCTGGGGTGTCTGAAGATTGCTACAGTATACTTACATATAATAAATAAATAAATCTTAAAAAAAAAAAAAAGGTCACAGACATCTTCCCTTTCTTATGACAGAAAACACCCATTCCAATTATAGCTAAGTAAAACTAAGTGCCATAGTGTTCATTCTACCCTGAAAGATGGCTACAAGGGGTGGACAAATGGAAAAAATTAAGATAATTCAAACAGAACAGGGAAGCTCCCAGTTGTCTGCATTTGTCTTGTTATCTTATTTTTATGTTCAGTGTTGATGTGGGTGTGATTGTTGGGCTCTCACTCTGTGAGCCTCATTATTTGGATTAGTCCTTAAATCAAGGTACATTTATTTTTATTTGACAGCTAAGGAGCCTGAGGTCCAGCAAAAGTACACATGACACATAACTAATAAGATGGCTAACAGTGGCCTCCAGTGACAACCATGCCTCATTTCCTTGCATCTGTGACTGTACCACAAATGGACTTGGTACGTGTGACCCGAGTAGCTGGAGGTGGGCATATTATTTTGGATTATCTGAGTGGGCTCCCTAGATTCACAGAGGGATCCTGGAGGATTAGTCAAGTAGGAGTTCTGATGATGGATGTGAAGCAAAGGGATTGCCAAAAGGAGGCAGGAGCCAACCTCCTGTCCTGAAAGGTACGGACCGATTCCCTTCTGGAATCTTCCGAAGGAGAAGTTAAGTGCAGCTGCCACCCCGCAGACCCCTAACCCTAAACAGCAGGTTCCTTTCTCCCACTGTTTCTAGAGAAACAAAAATGACTTTAGCCAAAGCAACTTGGCCAAACAGAGTTCTGAACTCTTCAGATGAAACTGGTTTGGAAATGAAAACTTCGCTACTTCCACCCGTGGAAGCTGATCTATTCCTGAGAAATGTATTTGACTGTCAACGAGAGTGGGCGTGCGACTGTCAAGGCAGCTTTCTGAAATGACAAGGGGATAAGATTGGCATTCTGTGTCTTCCTGACTGATGTTAATTATTCCTTTGGTTGGAGTGAATACAACTTTTGTTCTAAAGTAGTTAATGATAGCCTTCTTATTGCCCCTTTTAATTCCATGAGGGACATATCTGCATTAAAAAAATTCCATTACATATACATCTGTGGTTACTCTCTTATTTTTCTAAATGTAATTATCCAGCTAGGCTAAATTATGGAAAAGAAATTATAAAAATCTTTTCCTGCCAACTGAATCTGGCCAGCACATTTTGTTGGTTTGGATGTTAGGAATAATTTCTTTTTATTCCTTCTTCTCCCTGCCCCTGAGACCTGCTCCCACCCAATCCTTTTAAACTCAACACACTTTTTAGTGAGACTGATATTTCTTAAGGTGTTTCTTTGGGCAGGCATATCTGTATACATTCTGCAGGAATGTGGGTATTATAACTTTCATATTAATTTTGAGTTATTGTTGCACAGAAAACAAGAATACACATGGTAGCTTTTATGCACTATGAGTTATTCGCAGAGTGAAATCACATTTAAAATTATAACTGGGATTTGGAAATGTGGTATTAACTAGGCTAAGTAATACATAATCTATTTTTAGTGAGAGTAAAAATAATTGTAACAATTCTGGAGAAAATTGGCTTATGCTAAAAGGGGCTTAGGTAGAGAGCTGGCAGTTAAAAAATAAAAGACTCTAAATTGTTTTGTGGTTGTTCACTTGGTCACAGAACCTGTACAGCCTGACTCCCAAGCATTAACAACAGGAGTGTACAGTTTCAGCTGCTCCTGGACAATGTGTAGCGCACGGGAACGGAAATGTGTGAGTGCCTTCCAACCCGTGTTTCAAATGTAGGGAGGAGCCCCAGAATGCTTTGCAAAACCCTCAAGAGATGAGTATGAATTAAGAGGGCCCCTACTGTTTGCTTGTGCTCACAAGTGTCAGAAGTAACCTGTGTGTCCGTCATGGGAAGAATGGCTTTGGAAATTCTGTTTTATCCTCAAGCAATGTCTTGTACTTTCCTGTGACTTTGTGGTGCTTCCTAAAGTTTTAATGCCTACCCCCCTGAAGTTTATGCATTGGAGATATGATGACCATGTTTGTAGGCTGATGGTATTTGGAGATGGGGCTCTATATCAGAGCTAGTTGAGGTCATGAGAGCAGGCTCCACATGGTGAAGTTAGCCACTTTGTGAAAAGAGGAGTA
>JADRCD010227136.1:2802-25979 GCA_019843815.1 Montemys delectorum
CCATCCATCTATCCATCCATCCATCCATTCATCCATCCATCTCTCTCCATCCATATCTCCATCCATCCATCCATTCATCCATCCATCTCTCTCCATCCATATCTCCATCCATCCATCCATCCATCCATCCATTCACCCATCCATCTATCCATCCATCTTTCCACTCAGGAGATGTGTCATGTAACATCTATCAAATCCACAATTTTGCATATTGATAAAAATATGCATTTCAGAACTAGTTCTCCAATGTCAGGAATAATTCTTATTGGGGAATAACTTATTCTAGGCTTTACGGTATGTTACTTTGCATTTTATGCTGGTTCTGAATTGTTACCTTTTCATTAGCAAACCTGACTGTATTATTAGCATAGTTTTATGTTTTAACCATTACATTTCTTCCAATGCATACAATGACATTTCCTTCAAAACAGGGATAAGACAGACTTTTCATGAGCTTGGTCAAAACTATTATTCTCATGACAATAACTGGTGAAGTCTTCCTCTATATTTAATTTAAACCTAATGATGGCCAAAGCGTCGAAGTCTACATATCCCCTTGATTATACTTAATAAGGATGGAAATATTGGAGTGGGTAGCACTTACAGCCACCCAGGTGTGATGTGAACTTAAAGAGTTCAGGAAGTGAGAGCAATAGTTTTACCTGTTGTATTGAAACCAAACAGGAGAGGGCAGGATACAGCAAAGGCCAGCACCCACACGGCCGTAATCATGAGCGCCACACGTCGACAGGAGCTCTGCCCGGTGCCATGCTGATAGTGAACTGGCATGACCACCGCTGTGTACCTGTGAAAGAGAAAGGGCAGGTGAGAGGCAGGATGGGAGCAGTAGTTGAAAGAGTTTACTAGAGGGTGACTCACATTGAAACACACGACAAGAGAAACGTTCCTTAGGTGAAGAGTATTAGGAAAATTGATTTCAGAAGAAGGAGCAGAAAGGATGTAAGGGCCAGATGGTGGGGAGGAGAGCCATGCAATGCTGTCATCCAGACATGAATGACATGGCATGGTCATTGACCCACTGCAGCAACGGGTACCCTGCATGAGACCTGCATAAGGCCAAGTCAGCACCATCAACATTCCAGCAGGCAGCACAGGGCTCAGAGGATTACAAAAGGGGAGAGGGAGGAAGAGAGGGGAGGAGAGAAAGAGGTGGGGAGGAGAGGGAGGGGAAAACCTCAGTGAGATGCAAAGAAAGGGGAGAGAGAGAGAGAGAGAGAGACAGAGAGAGAGAGACAGAGAGAGAGAGAGAGAGAGAGATCATGAAGGATGTGTAGGAGAAGGATGTGTTGGGGGTGTGGAGTAGGGGAAGGCATAGGTTGAGGGTGGGTATGCTCAAGATACAATGCATACATGTATGAAATTGTAAAAAAAAAAAAGATATTTTAAAGAAGGAAAAATGTTTTGAGTGAGATAACAGAAAAGTTAGCAGAGATGAACTCGCTTGAGGATCCACAGAGAAAGGGAGAAAGAATAGTCAACAGAGAGCAGCAGTGAGTTGTGGGTGGGCTTCCTCTTGTTCCCCAGCATGACCCACAACCTGCCTTCTACTCGCAGGTCCCACACTCTGAAGACTTTGGGCGTGGATCCGTATACCTTCATGTTCTTCCAGTTTGCCAGATGGCATCAGTACTCTGTGTCCAAATGAGATGCTTACTCCCTGCCTGTATGTGAACAAACCTTCGACTCAGTGATAAGCATCCCAACTAAGAGAAGTTTGGAAAATAGAACTAATATCTGAATGGAGGCTTATTTTGGAATCTACTTTGCATGCTCATGGTATGTTGGTCTTTTTCATGGCTGGGACAAATATCTGAGAGAAACCACTTCAAAGGAGAAAGGGTTATTTTGGGTCACAGTATTAGGGATTGGGTGGCTCCACTACTTTGGGAGTTCAATGAGGCTGAACACTAGGGTGGTCAGAGTATGTGGGAGAGGAGGCTGCTCATCTCAAGCATTCAGCAAGCAGAGAGGAGATTCAGGCAGGAGCCAGGGCCAGCAAATACCCTTCAAAGGCATTTCCCTAATGACCTACTTCCTCTAAGTAAACTCCACCTTCCAAGTTCTGACATCTTCCAATAGTCCATCAGTGACCAGGGCAGATCCCTTGAGATCCAATGGTCTCAGAATGCACACACAGACATGCCCAGGGGAGGTTCCTAATCTAATCAAACTGATGATCATGACTGACCACCCCACACAGTCAAAGTCTAGCCCTAAGTTTCATTGGCTAGTGCATCTTCTTCAGTTACTCTTCACACATACTTTCACTGCTTGTTAGACTTCAGTGGACAAACTCAAGATGCTTGAAACAGACCCTGGCTCCCCACGCCCTTTCAACCTGGCTCTACTTTTCACTCTCTTCAAGAAGTCCAGACACAACTCCCAGAATCTTCCGGTTGCCCTTTGACCTTTCCACATCACTTGCTAACTTCCTCATTTCACTTTCGATTCAGCGTTTATCCAGCCCCTGCTGTATGTTATATATAGCATATGGTCTGCTCTATGCAGGCCTAATTCTGGATGGATAGAGACCCGAGAAAGTGACATTGAACTCTATCCTCGTTGACCTTAGAGTTCAGAGAAGGAGATGAACGATAAAAATGCAAGCGGACATGTCAAGATAAAATGAAAAATACCATGAAGGAGGTGCATTGGGTGATGTGATGGAGAATGACTGAAGAGGTAAGTTGAGGGAAACTGGGACAAGTGTGTGGTATCAGAGGGACTCAGCTGTTCTAGGCAGAAAAGCAATAGAGGCCATCAACGATCCATTGTGATTCTTTCTCCACTTAGCCTAAGTCTTCCTATGATCTGTTATCTGGGCGGTCTTTTGGCACCAGATTGTTTACACCAATTTCATGATATCTTCCCTACATGCATAGCTAAAATCTCTGAGACAGAAGGACTTCAGGATTCTGCTGTATATAAATAATCCCTTTCCATTGTCCACGGGAGAGACCTGTGTGTATAATGTAACATCCCTCCATGGTTAGATTACTAATCCCTGGACTCTGGGTTAACCAAAAGGGAAATTGTTCTGAGAGAGCCTGACCTTATCAGGTGAACCTTAAAAGGGACTGAGTTGTTCACGACTTCAAAGAGCTTCAAAGTACGAGAATTAGCCCGCCTTGAACATCAAACTTCCCTAGTTTATTCCTCAGCACAGAAAAGCAAGAGGCTTCCAGAAGCCTGGGTGACGACATCATGTAAGATAGTAAGAACCAGACTGCTACAGTCGTAAGAAACTGAATCCCACTGACAACCTGAGTTTGTAAGGAGGACTATTCTAAGGTTCAGAAAAGAACACGACCCAGCTCACGCCTTGGGCTCTCTCTTGTAAACCATGACTACTCTGCAGTGTTCTGACTTACAGGGATTGTGAGGTTAAAGTGGTTGTAGTTTATAGTTCTAAACCTGTGATGATTTGTTCCACCACGGCAGAAAATAAATATACTGTCAGTGACTCCTCTTTTACACACAGGCCAAAATTGATTTTCTTCAGCATGAGCTCGACTTCCTTTGCGAACATGATCTTCTGTTGATTCCTGGCATGTACTCACGGCTTCAGCCAAACTGGCCTGCTGGTGGATATTTTCCTACACCCTTTGTCCATTATCCATCCATTATCCATCCTTCTCCCCGCGAGTTCAATTGTAGCTTCCCTGCTATCACTCAGATAGATACCTTTGACTTTGAAGTTACAATGTTTCGGTATCAATCCATGGCGCCGGCATCCTGAGTGTCGGTATCTTGAGCCATCACTGAGCTTGTCTCACTGATGGAGAGAGATTAGCCACCTGGTTTAGGTTACTAAATGGTTCAAAGCATCTTACAGCTCAGTATTCCCTAGAGGTCAATGTACAAAGCAAGTAGACAGCTATTGCCTGTCTCAGTGGCCATGAGAGAATGGTCTAATCCTTGAGCCAGGTTCAGGGAATCGGGGGGGGGGGTGGTTTAGATATGGCTCTGAATATAATGCAACAATTTTTGTCTTTTCAGTTTCAGGGAAATAGGATGCCAGATTTAGGGCAAGAGCCTCCTTACTCTGTCTTGTGCACCTCGAAGCTTGGGCTGAAGGAGAGCAAGATGCATGCCGGGTGAGCAGGGGGTGGGTGATGTCCCCTGTTTCTCTTGTGTGCGTCCAATGCCTGTGTTCCACCTGTGCCTCTTACGTAGCTACTTTCCCAGAGTTAACACCTGTGTTTCCGAAGAACAGCAGCTTAAAGACCACTGTGAGTCTTGAGCTGAAGGCTAACGGCTTCCTTCTGAAGAGGGAGAAATGAGGTTCTTGAGTTACTAAAGTCCCCATAAATTAAGAGTCTCCATAAATTCCAAGGGGGGCCATGGTACCCCCATTCCTTTCTTCTGGAGTAGTTACACAGCACACCCACTTGGTGGTCCTCCAGACCCAGTTTAAGGACTTCTTTTCTTCTAGGTCTCCAAATCAAATGTGGTCATTTGAGACACTTCGAGGTGACTCCAGGAGCCTTAGTGGGAGGGGCTGAGACCTAAATCCTGCTGCTGTCATGGATAAACCACTACAGCTGGCTGAAGCCTGGGGCATAGAAAGATGTGACCACAGTCTCGGGCTTGGACTTGCTGTAGGCAAAGTCCTCCTTGTTTTTCATACTTACTTTTTATATATAAATTTTATTATAAAAACTGCAAAAAACCAAAAACATCACACACCAAAATTAACGGGCACAAATCCTGAGACGTAAAAGAACCCAGCCATGCTAAATATTCAGTGATGTGCTAACAAACAGCTAACAATTCTCTCTCTCTCTTTTCCTCTCTCTTTCTCTCTCTCTTCCTCTCTTTTCCTTTCTCTCTCTCTCTCTCTCTCTACACACACACACACACACACACACACAGCCCTAATTTGTAACATGCATCAATTTCTTTTATGCAAATATGCCCACCACCGCTCCTGTCAAGCCACCACCAAAGGCTCGATTACCAACTTGAAACATTCCTAGAATATTGCTCTCACCAGCATGGTTCTAGCACACTAGTGGGAATGGCATGCTGTCTTAAACATACTTTAACGCTCATCAGCTGTTTGGGGGCTCCATTACCTCAATGAGCAAGAGACTATACCGAACATAGCTCTATTTATGAGAGGAATCAGAGCTTCGGGGAAGGCAAGATAGACCCTAAACTTTCGGACTGGAGTGGTCCTTGCAGAGCCAGGTCTCCCATCTCTAGGACCAGAGCCTTTGACAAGGACCCCATTCCCTCTCAAAGGCACATGTAGCTGTCTTAGCCCTTCCAGGGACACAAAGGTTTGTTGGTATCCCACTTGTTTGTACTTGAGAGACCAGTACGAATGCTCAGAACTGAACTTCCCGAAGAAGCTTGACTCTGCTAATTGCCAGTGTGTTGGGGTCTGGAGAATGTGGGGGTGGGGTTGGGGAGTGTGGGGGTGTACTGTTAAAATGCACATGCCCAAGCCAGTCCCCTAGTGGTTTCCATGAGGTACTTCTAAAGTAAAACCCAGAAACTTGTATTTTTAACATCTAATGTATCTTACTAGACAAGTCTGAGAAAGTCTGCATTAGGGAGAATTGCTGTCAAAGCTTCTTGCTCACTTGGGGTAAGAGATGAGAGGCAAGACTACAGTCTTTCATTGTCACAGTATTTTTTTTGCCTCTTCTTAAACGATTAAGCCTTTAGAATAAATGAGGGCTCCCTCCTCTCCCTCCCCCCGCCCCCCCAAGCATGTCATAGGTGGGTGGCTAAGACTTCGAGGCTGTTCCAAAATCCACCATTGGAGGGCACCAAAATGCAGCGAGAACTTCGCCAGCTCCGCCGGGGTGAGAAGTTCACGACTCACCTGGGGGCTCTCCAGGCTCTGTGGGGAGGCAGAGAGGGAAAACGGCCCCCCTTAGTTCCTGGAGCCCGGCGAGGACTCCGCATCCCCACCCTGGGAGACTTGTTTAGCCTCTGGTTTCCTCTCTGAGCGATTTGCTGAAGGCCAACCGCAGGCAAGTGGAGGCCAAAGCGCCGGGTCAGGCTTGGCGTGGCTTGGATGGAGAAGGAACCCTGGCTAGGATCTCCCTTGGAGGTATTCCCAGTCCCACTCCCTTCTTTGTGTTTCAGCATCTAGCTTTTTCGGCCCTCTCCCCCATGGAATACTCAGCTGACCCGAACGCAGTCAGTGTACGCTCTGGCAAAGCCCTGGGGCTTAGGACTGATTAGGGTCTGAAATCCAGCTCTGCAGCTTGACAGTGGGGCCCCCGGCTTGAGTTTTCTGACCCAAAATTTCTGTCTAACAGGACTGTTCACAGCTATTGGATGAGATTACATTTGTGTCGATTTTTTTAAAATACAATTTAAAATTCAAAAGGCGGCTCTTACTATATTACCATCATTACTGGGCTAGTCTAAGAGATCCACGATTGTTCTGTGTGGTTTTAGGTTTTATGATTGTGATTCTTTTCCTCTTGATTGTCAAGCAGTGCACATTAAACTTATTTATCAGACAAGTGTTGAGCACTTTCTTGTGTGAGCTACTGTTGAAGGGCTGGCGTAGTTGCTGATGTCCCTGTTAAACAGACACAGGAACCCAACAGCCTGAAGTCTCTTTGCCATAAGGCTTAGGTATTGAACTTGGCAGCATGACTCACTGCTAGGGGTCCCCAGGGTGAGGCTCCAGGGCAGTTTACTGTAGGAGATATTGGCTGCACAAGCCTATAATGACAGCATTCAGGAGGTGAAGGTGGAGGCAGGAGAATCACAGACTTGATGGTAGCCCGAGCTAACATAACCCTGGAGATGTCTCTCTCTCTCTCTGGAAGAATGCAAGCTCAAGCACATTCTAAGTGGTAGGTTCTATACCAGCCCTGGGTAAATAAATAAAAAAAAAAAAGATGGCAGTGACTTTTGGTTTCATTCATCTGTTACCTAGTAGCTTTGTGATTCTAGTCACCCCACCTGTGTGTGTGTGTGTGTGTGTGTGTGTGTGTGTGTGTGTGTATGTGTGTACATGTAATGGGACAATGTACCTACTTCACCGGACTGTTATGAATGATTGCTAATTTCATTTTTGTGGCCTATGCATCGTGAAACTTAGGATAACAGGGGCATGGAGGACATAGGAAATTATACTTCTAGCGATGAGCTCAGACGTGACCTTCGTAGGTGACCTTCCCTAACTTTTGTCAAGAACAGGGGACTCTCTAAATCGCTAGAAGATCAGGATCTAGTTTGGGACTTGTGACAAGGGGCAGCAGGACCTTCAGCACACATGGAGCACCCTCTGATTCTCGGTCTACGTGGCTGGTTGCCCATTAAGGCCTTAATATCATGACTGTCCAGCTGAAGCTATCGTTAACCTCAAGAGGGGGTTCTCACAGTGACTGCTGGGGAAAGAAGCGCCTGGCCTGGGTGGGAGGGCCTGACTCTAACTCCCTGCCTGGGTTTAATGAGCCCAAAGCTCTGAAGGCAGCTTTTCACCACCTTTTATTTGGTCAGACAGGGGGCTCAATAAATCTTTAGTTCTGTGGACTCCCCTGGTGGAGTTGTTGAAGGAGAAAGCTTTTTGCAAATGACTGGAAAGCCCTTTGCAAATATAAAGTGCTTATTTAGATGCAAACTAAAAATCCAAGGTGCCTGTGACTCATCTGGTACCTATTGTGCTCTCTGCAAAGGCGCAGGCTTGCTTGTGTGATGGGTGCCATTTGAGAGCCACTTAAAGATCTCTCTGGTGAATGAATTTGGTTGCATTATTCCGGGGCTCCTCTCGGAGGACTCTAATTTTCACCGCTTTGGTCATGTCCTCCTTTCCTGACACGTTCTCAGCGGCCTCCTTGAGTTAGCACTGACCCAGGATGTGGTGGGAGGGGACTGACCTGCTGGGAAGATTCGGGAGCCAAGGGGTGGGGGCTTGTGATCAGAGGACTTCCCACTCTGATTTTTAAAAAGGAAAAAGGCGGCTTTAATCCAAGCATCCAGAGCCAAGCCTAAGAATCTAATGACAATAGTATTTATTACTTGCTTTCAAAATCCCTTTTATCATTTCCTTTCTTTCTTTCTTTTCTTTTTTCCCCCTATCTCTTACTACCCTGCTATTATGGACCAGGGCTTCATGACCAAAAAAGTACTGAATCCATTTGGTCAAGTTTGTCAGGCTGATGACTGGCATTGTGTGAAGACCAAAAGGTCTGTGTGAATGACTGCATTTCTAATGAATTGACCAGCTATCTGGCATCACATGAACAGATTTTAATGCCGTGTACTGCACACTGCTGGGAAGCTTTTCTGAGGCCTGTTTTCTTTCCTAGAATGGGGGTGGGGAGCTCTGTTTTGAGGTTTGCTGAGGACAGTCCCTTATGAAATGTAAGCCCCTGCCCCATTGAGATCGGAGGCACAGCTCTTCCTTTAGCTTTTAGGTGAGTGGGGGCGCTATGCATTCTGGGGGTTTTCCTATATGAGACAGAAGACAACTCAAAGTTTATTCTTACTGGTTGGGTTTTAAGTGGTGAAAGGTGACATGTGTGGTTAATGCGGCCGTGGCCAGCAAAATGACGCCCTTCTGCAAATTAGAGGCAAATTGCAAAAAGACATCCTCATATGACCAACTCAGTCAAATGAAACATTATCTGCATTCTGTTCCCAGAGCCTCTTCTTTAAAGCCCATGCACCTTGGTCCCATTCATTTTCTCAGTGGTTGTAGGTGACTTGGCTCCACCCTGTAGCCTGCAGTAACCTGAGCAGATCTCTCAGAGACCCCTTCGGGTGCAGCCTGGGTTCTGGACTTAACTGCAGAAAAGAATTTCAGGCTGAGTCTGAATGATGCAGAGTAAGAGTTTATGGGGGCGGGGGGAGTAGTAACCGATTTAAGTTTAGACATTAGGGAAAAGAGAGATGTAGGAAAAGCACAGTATACACCCAACACACAAGAGCGGACTTCTCAAGACTCACATTTAAGTGTCTTTATATGATTGAAGTTACATTGTTTAAAGGTTTTAAAAGCACTCCCTCCCTTTTTCAGTAAATGAGGTCATAGAGTGGTTTGGGAGATATGCTAGAGAGGAGTACAGGCTGATGAGGTAAAACCGTAGATGTGGTGAATAGTCATCATCCAGGCTAACTTCAAACTCGTGCTTCACCTGCCTCTTTAGTATATCCTGCCAGCATGCATCGCCACGGCTACCATCATAGGTGGGATGAAGGAGAAAAATGGAATAGTGGGTGAGGGAGGTTTAAGTAGGGAGAGAGGAAGAGAGGGTAGGGAGGAAGAGGGATGCGAAGAGGGATCACTAACACTAAGGATGTTTGAAAGGTGGGATGGCTACTCTTGCTTGTCAACTTGACTACGTCTGGAGTGAACTAAAATCCAAAACTGGAGGGCGCACCTCTGAAGGATTTTTGCTTAGTGTGAAGTAGGAAGATCAACCTCTAATCTGGATCTTGAGGTGGGAAGACACACCATTATTAATATGGGCTACGTCTTCTGCTGGAAGCCTCTGAATGGAAGCAGGAAACTTTTGTTCTTTGCCTGCTTGCTCTCACCTTGCTAGCAAGGCCACTCCTTCGCTGGCATGAGAGCCTACTTCTTGGGAATTCCAGCACCTACTGAAGACCAGGTAAGAAGACCAGGTAAGAAGTTCAGCCTTGAGGACTGAGCAACTTCTAGATTCTTGGACTTTCTGCTCATAGCCAGCCATTGTTGGATTAGCTGGACCAGAGCTAAATCTCCTTTATTCATTTTAGTATTTGTTCTTTAAGTTCTGTTACTCTAGAGAACCTTGATTAATACAAAATAACAAATATATATATATTTGTATATGTACATATATATGTACATGTGTGTATGCATGTGTATTTGCATATATATATGTACATATATATATGTAAAAGGTTTGATTGAGTTACCCTACATAGAGAATAGCTTCTATCTTAAAAGCCTTAGGTGTGAGATATCTCTTGTGAGTTGTTGGTCAAAGGTGCCCTGAAGACTCCCCAACAATTTAGGCTATTGTCCTCTTCTCTTGGTTGATCACCAACACTTGATGGTAAGACTACTGCTGAAGACACTTGCGTACCTTTGGTCACAGAACATGGGGAAATCAAGTTGGTACTGACCAGGAAACTTTCTTTTTACTGGCTTCCTTACAGAATGCAGAAAGATGCTATGTTGGCTGCTGGGGGTGGAGCTGGGGAGTCATACCTAGCTGTGGACCTTGTGAAGTACAATAATGACTGGTGTTGCAGGACATGCCCATGGCCATAATAGTGGTATATATGTAATGGGGATAACCAGTGCTTTCTAATTAGATTTAAGGCCTTCTTCTCAGGAGAAAATGAAAGCCTCGTACTGTAAATATGACCAATGGACGGGGCGCTCACAGGTCCTAGGGGTAAATCTACTACTATGATCCTGTTAAATAGACATAGTCTCAAACTTCCCTCTAAATTCATATCTTTATACTCATAGATTAGTGCAGCCTTTACACCTCACCAGAGAAGTTTGTTTGTGCAGCGGATATAGTTAATTTGGAAACTCACAATCGGTCAAGGGTCAGAGAATAAGTCAGCACATCCTCTCAGGTATTATCACAGAAGAAAGATGATAAAAGCCAGAGGTCAGAGAGGATGGGAGTGAGGCGGTGTCTTCTAGACATGAAGACCATTACACTCATGAACCCACAGCAGGGATGGCTAGCTGCACAAGACCTGCACAAGATCAAGCCCAGTCCACGTTCTAGCATGGAAGGAAGGGGCTCATACTGAGGGGGTATGGCCCTTGGTAGGTTGGCAACATTCCAGAAGGTGGCCCCCTACCCATTACTATATTGGCAACACAAACTAGACTCCTAGGGTTATCAAAAAGAAAGGATATGAAGGCGAGAAGGGGTGAGGACATAGGTGGAGTAGTAGGAATGAATATGATCAAAATACATTGTAAGGAATTCTGAAAGAATTAGTAAAAACACTGTATTAAGATATTTCTTGTCAACGCAGATGAATTAAGGATCACTTAGGATGCACACCCTTGGGCATGTCTGCACCCCGGTATTTCTAGAGAGGTTTATCGGAAGAAGGAGGACTTACTTTGAATGTGGGCTGCACCATCCCCGTGAACGGGGTACTGGACTGAATAGAAAGGAGGAAACAAGAGCAAACCAACTGAGGGCCGTCATTCATCTCTTTACTTCCTAATTGTACGAGCAACGTGACTGGCCGTGTCATGCTCCTGCGGGAGTAGTGCCTTCTTCGTGAAAGGCTGCACTCTCAGATTGTGAACCAAAAACAACCCCGTCCTTAAGTAGTTGTTTTTGTTGGGTATTTTGCCATAGCAACAAGAGAAGTAACTATTACAGTAGGTCAGAAGGGTCAAAGGGATTCTTATAGGAATAAGTCATAGGGTAAGAAATGCATCTTGACTGCAAATGGACTTACCTGTTTATAGATTCTCAGTGAGTTACAGGTTTCCACCTGGAAGGGAATAAGGTTAATCTCGAAGGTCTTACGTGCTTTGGTTTCAAGGAGAGTTTATTATTAAGTAATAATATAATAATCATTATTGGAGACAGCCATACTGAAAAAGGAATGTTATTTTCTCTATGTAGGAGTGCTGGTTAGTTTTTGTCAACTTGACACAAACTCAGACATATCTGGGAAGAGGGAATCTTAACTGAGAAAACGTTTTCATGAGACTGGCCTGTGACCCAATCTGTGAGGTTATTGTCTTGCACACACACAGTGATTGATGTAAGAGGATCCAGCACATTGTGGGTGGTACCATCCTGGGCTGGTGATCCCGGGTGCTGTGAGAAGCCTGGTGAGATGGCTTAGTGGTTAGAAGCTTTGACTGTTCTTCTCTAGAGGCCCTCGGTTTGATTCCTAGCGCCAACATAGGAGTTCACAACTGTCTATAACTCCAGTTCTGAGAGATCTGATTAACTTTTCTGGTTTTTGAGGGCACACACAAACATGCAGGCAAAACACCCATACAAGTAGAGCCAATAAAATGAATCAAAATCTGGGTTTTTTTTTTTTTTTTTTTAAAAGAGTGCCAGCAAGATAGCTCAGTGGTAAGGAGGTATATGCGGCCAAGCCTGACAACCTGAGTTCATTCCTCAGGATCCACATGGAGGGAGGAGAAAACCAAGTCCCAAAGTTGTGCATTGATATTTACTGAAGTAACACACACACACACACACACACACACACAACTGGAAAAATTTAATAAACAAAAATGTTATGATAAAAAGAAAGCAGGCTGAACCTCCCAGGAATGATGGACCAGTAGCGGAGTCCTCCATGGCTCCGCTTCAGTTCCTGTTTCCAGATCCCTGCCCTGTTTGAGTCCCTACTCTGACATCCTCAGTGATGAATAGTTACCTGCTTTGGTCATGGTGTTGTACTATAATAATAGAAACATCAACTTAGCCAGTAGGCGGTCTTCACGGCGAAGTTGTATCAAAGTTCTTGACTCTGAGCCCATGAGACTTACTTCAACCAGACTACCTCTTGCCTCACCTTGACACCAGCTCTCTCCATCCTTTCATGCCCATGGAGATGCCTATCTGTGGGAGGAGCATTGGCTCCCCTTAGCCAGGAACCTTTGCATTCAGCTTAGTATCCTCGATTCAAGCTGTGTGAGAGGCATGGCAGGGAGAACCTGAGGGGATAAGGGTACAGCCCAGGGTGAGTGTTCAGGCTGGGCTGGTAAAAATGACAAGGCAAACCCAACATTTGGATCAATAGCTAAAAGCATTATAAAACTCCTATCATTTTATTTTCTAAAAATTCAATGGAAAAAGAATTCATGTAGTATATAATTAATCCACCTAAAATGTACAATTAAATGGTTTTTTGGTATGTTTACAGAATTATGAATGCATATTCTGTATTTTATTTTATTTTTAAAAGATTATTTATTTTATGTATGTGAGTACGGGGTTGATCTCTTCAGATACATCAGAAGAAGGCATCAGATCCCATTACAGATGGTTGTGAGCCACCATGTGGTTGCTGGGAATTGAACTCAGGACCACTGGAAGAGCAATCGGTGCTCTTAACCGCTGAGCCATCTCTTCAGCCCCCATATTCTGTATTTTAACATACACTTTTAATGGCATTATTTCTAGTGCTGTAGACACATCCTTTATTTTCCTTTCCAGTTAAATGGCTTATCAAGTGCTATAAGTAAGAAAATATCTGCTGTGATGGTTTGGTTTCAGTCTCATGGTTGGAAAGGCTCATTTCAACTCTTTGGTTCTTGTTCAAGGTTCATGGAAAGTTTGGTGCTGCTGCTGTCGTGGGTCATGTCAGAAAAGGCAGGCTGGAGCTCACAGAGTGACAACGAGGTAGCTTGAGGACTCGGGGTATTTGAATTACATGGTGGGGCGCAGAATGCCCTCATGGAAACTGAGGCCTCTGTGATGGACAGTGTAGCATTTTAGAAGGACATAAGTAAACACAGAAATAGAAGAGATTAAAAAGGTGGCCATGCCCTGCGAAGGCTTAAACAAAATGAAGTGCGCATGAAGGAGACACTTGGGAACCTACGATCTTGTAATCAAAGCAAAAAAAAAATCTTAATAGGTGATAGGAGAACATATATGATATGAAAGAATAGGGGGAGAATACTGGGAGCTAAAGGGTTAAGCAGGGCTCAGGGTGAGAAGTGGGGTTTTGAGAAAAGAGAGGCAACTCACATTAATGAATAATGCTCCCAGAAGACAAGGGAAGACCTCACTACTAGGCGCAGGTTACCTCCTAGTGAGTTAGGTAAGAAAGACCCTAGAGGACCCCCAAACAGTATACCGACTTTCGCCACTGGCGTCAGTTGCCTAGCATAACTATATAGTAAGTCCCTATTGCTAAGATACCACACACTTTGGTTGCAGGATGTAGAGGAATGCATTGTGAACTGATCAGGAAACCCTCCCTGCTGGCCAACTTTCACACTGCTGGAAGATGTTGCGTAGGCTGCTCCGGGGAAAGAGATATCGATGGCCTTATCCAGTGACAGACCCTGCATGCCACAGTGGCAGGCCAGGGAAGATGTGCTCACTGGTGCAATAGTGTTTATGGGAAACTGACTTCTCTGGACCTTCCTGGTTCACAGGAGGAAATTGATTCCTGGGACCAGAAATATTGACAAAACTCAAGACTGGAGTAGTGATTGGCACTAGGGTAGGCCCCATTAAATCATTCATTTATTCTATGTTTTTGAGACAAGGTCTCACTCTGTAGCTCTGGCTGCCCTGGAATTCACTATGTTGGCCAGGATGGCCTCAAACTCACAGAGATCTCCTTGCCTCTGCCTCCAGAATGCATGCGCTCCCACACCTGGCTTAATGTTGCTTTTCTAAGGGGTTGTGTTGTCAAATATACCTATCTAAAGATGTATGTTTGTATCTGTAGATTTGTGCTGCTTTCAATCTTGGTCAGAAAAGCTTCTTATTACAGTGGGTGTGGTTAATACAGAGCTACAATACCATGTAAAGTGCTCAAAATAAATGACCCTGAGTACTGAGATGTAGGTGGAATACCTATATCTGATCCTCTTCCCTTCCCCAAGGTTCAGAGAACATTGGAGAAGGGAAGGCAGAAAGAACGTAAGAGCTGGAGGAGTGGGGAATGCTGGGAAACACTTTCCTCTGGACTCAGTACGGCTGTTGTACGTGGGAACATGCAGCAGTATCAGTTATCCCACAAGACCTGCACATGATTAAGACAGGTATACTACCTTTCAGCATGGAGGGAGAAGGGCCTCCTGAGCATCCATTCTTACTAGGAATTGAGGGAGGGAAAGTTATGTTTCTTTAGGGATGTGGCCTTTGGTAGGTTCTCCCTGCCCCATTGGATGACTTCATGCCCACCAGCATATGGGTAGCACTAACTGGACTTGGTAGGTTAAGATAATTATAAAACGATGGTATAAAGTTGGGAAGGAGATGTGACTGGCATGTCCTCGGTGGAACTGGAGGTGGGGAGTGAGAGGTAGATAAGACCAAGATACACACACACGCACACACATACATACCACATATGTATATATGTGTATTATGTATATATGTGTGAAAATTTCTAAGAATAAACAAAAATAGGTAAAAAGGAAAGAAGGAAAGGAAGAAAGAGAGAAAGAAGGAAAGGAAGAAAGAGAGAGAAAAGGAAAGGAAGAGAGAGAGAAGGAAAGGAAGAAAGAAAGAAAGAGAGAGAGAGAGAGATAAAGAAAGGAAGGAAGGAAAGAAGGAAGGAAGGAAGGAAGGAAGGAAGAAAGAAAGAAAGAAAGAAAGAAAGAAAGAAAGAAAGTAAGCAAGCAAGCAAGCAGGGGCTGCCGCAATGATCCAGTGGTTAAGAGAGCTGGCTGTTCTTCCACAGAACCAGTGTTCAGTTCCCAGAACCAACATGGTGGCTCACATTCCTCTTGTAATCCCAGTCCCAGAGGGCTTTGATTTCTTCTCTGGCCTCCTGGGGCACTGCATGCCTATGGTACACAGATATCCATGCAGGCAAAGCCATATTCACATAAAAAAATAGATTTTAAATATAAAAAGAAAAAAAAGAAAAAGTGAATCCAGATGACTGGAGAGAGAGAGAGAGAGAGAGAGAGAGAGAGAGAGAGAGAGAGAGAAGAGAGAGAGAGAGGCCATATTGAATCCTTGTATAGATCAAGGAAACACTGAAACATTTTGAGTTGGACAACAAAACTGGAACTACTCTTCTCAGAAGTTCTTCAGAAGATTTGAAGGGCCAGGTAGATAGCTGCAATCAGTGAGGGCCTCAGCCTCAAGTAAGCAAGCGCAACAAGAAAGGAAGGATAGAGGCAAATGTGAAAAAAGAAAATATATATTATATATATAAATATATATTTTTATATAAATATAATATATATTTAGTAAGTGCTTATTGGTTGAAAGCAGTAGGTAGAAGAGATATAAGTTTTAAAAATTAAGAATAGGAATAGACATGGTACCAGTGAGAGATTATTAGTGAAGAGGCCTTGCTGTTTAGAATTCAGAGAGGAAAGAGGAGTCCAGATGGATACCTGGCGAGGTTCATGATGAAACTTAGGGTAATTCATCTGGAGTCTCATGAACATGAATTCAAATTCCCGGATCACCAGAGAAACCAGCAATGTTACATATGCATGATTGTCTTCCCAGTGGAAAAGACGAATACCTGTTCTTCAACCCAGAAAGCTGGGAATTGGGGGGTGACTAATGGCCTAGTGACCTGTGATGTTTTTGTCGGGCCAGGCTTCCACAGTTAGGACTGGATATGGCTTAGATGCTCCCATAACTAAGACCAGAGGCAGCCAATAGACCAAATGGTCTCTATGTTATTTGTATGACTGAGACCATGCCAAATCTTTCCCTAGGCCCTTAAGCTAGTATAGGCAGCCTATCTCCATAACCTATCTTTCTGGAAGAAATGACGTGTGCCCTGAGTTGAATTTTGATGTACTTGTGCTTCTTTGTACACTGGGGTTGTGTTACACCAGGAAACTCTTCCCCTAACCCCCAAATTACATTGTGTTTAAAATGCCGGCGATAAACCACCCGGCTCCAGACTCTCTAAGTTTGATGCAGTTTGATGACGTCAAAAGGAACCAAGTTTTCAGGTCCTTTCCCTGCCTGCAGTGACTCCTGCGGGGACCTGCCTCAGTTCAGGATGTCTTGTTGTAAACCTAAACCTCAGGTGGGGAAGAGAGAGTGGGTAGAAGAGAACAAGCAGAGCAAGGAGGGACAGAGGGATCCAGAACAAGGGCAGTGAGTTTAGGAACTCTATAAAGTGATGCGCGGTGTGGGTGGGACACATCCAGAGCACAGCCATGATGGCAGAAATCCACTCCAGCAGCCAAAACCAAGAGTTAGATAATGTGCATTACTTTCTTCTCCTTTTAAAAAGGATTTATTTTTGGTGCCTGGGTGGATGTGTGTGTGTGTGTGTGTGTGTGTGTGTGTGTGTGTGTGTGTGCGTGTGTCTGAGAAGGCCAGAAGGAGGCATCACATTCCCTGAAACTGGAGTTGCAGGGTGTATGAGCTGCCCAATATGGGTGCTGGGAACTGAAGTCCTGTATCCTGAAAGGGCAGGAAGCACTCTTAACTAATGATTTGTCTCACTGGTCCCTACTTGCTTTTTAAAAACTCCATAAGGGGCACGTTCAGATCACATGCTTTCTAAAACTGGTCTTCTATTCATTCCCTCTGCTCTACCCCGGAGATAGAGATACAGCTCTGCTTGCCTCTCTTGCTTGCCACCCCCCTTTATCTCTTCCCTCCTCGTACCAAAATCAACCAACCAAACAACCAAACAACCAGCCAGCCAACCAACCAACCAACCAACCAGCCAACCAACCAACCAACCAAGCAGAAAAAACCAACTGCTCAGTAGCTAGAGGTTGACTCAGGACAACACAGGACGCTGCAAACACTACAGAACAAGATAATTCAGGACTGTCTGGGACCACTATGGCCAACTGAAATGACTTAGCCTTGCTTCATTCCGAGGGTGTCTTCATATCATTAACCCAAATCTCTATCTCCCATCATGCATCTCATGCCACAACATATCCCAAAGCCCTACTTAAGGACAGAAAAGGGAGGCAAGCGATGTGGGACAAATCCTATTTCCCAACTTTGACTCAATAACAACGCCAACCTCTTTTCGAGCTTCCCACAGGATGCTATCCCAGATCCCAGGCAGCATGGTCCTCTTGAGAAGTCCCCACTCTTTCACTCCCTATGATTGTGTATTAATTGTACAATGTAGTGGGAATGACACTTCTTGGTTGTGAACTTAATGTCCTGAAATAAAACTCCTTCCATATCTGTTCCTTTGTTTCTTCTTAATTTGTTCTCAGAAGGTAAGAAGAACCAGGAAACACTGGGTAGAGATCTCAACCTGTTCTGGAACACCCCCAACTCTAAGAGTTCTTACAAACCCATCAACCTACTTTGTGTCCTTTTTCCATTCTGTCTCCCTTGCCAGTCCAATTAGAAATCAAAAAAAAAAAAAAAAAAAAAAAAAAAAAAAAAAAAAAAAAAAAAAAAGAGAAAAAGAAAAAAAAAAAAAAAAAAAAAAAAAAAAAAAAAAAAAAAAAAAAAAAAGCCCTGAAGGTTAATGGGAAAGCAAACTCATTAACCATTAATGGGAAAGGATCCTGGGGTATGGGGATGCTTTGGCTGGAAGAGAGGAAAGCCTAAGAAACCTCGTAGGACAATTATTTCCTGTCATTTTTCTCCTCACGTGCAAACCATATTTTTAAAGAAAAAAAAAAAAGGAAAGAAAAATGTGCCAAAGGCATCGTCCCTTGGAAGTGACCCCGACGGCTCAAGGGACTATCTTCCCACCCGATTAGGGCCACCTGTCTCCTAAGCCTGGAAGAGGATTCCCAGCCCTACCTGTCTATGCTGATGGCACAGAGGTTCAGGATGCTGGCTGTACACATCATGACATCCAGGGTGACAAAAACATCACAGCAAATGCGGCTGAAATTCCAGACTCCACCTGTCACCTGGGCATTAGAGACAAGAAGGAGGTTAGTGTTTTCTCCAGGGAAGGAACAATAACCCAATCAACTCCCTTGTCTCCCCTGAGCTGTTCATCAGAGATGCCAGCACACCTTACTGGCTCCCTGTGGTGGGTGCCATCAGTACCAGAGGGCTGGAAAGCACAGAGGGTCTGCCAGGTTGTCTGGGATTGATTGCTAAGGAAGGGGCAGAATAGTAGAGTGTTAGTGCTGGGAGACATCTTCAAGATTAATTAGTGCAGGGATTCTCAGAAATGGTTCACAGTGGGACACTCATTTTGAACGTAAATTTCTGAATACCCCATAGGCCTAGTGACTCAGAGTCCCTGGATCTGAGCTCATGACCATGCGTCTTAAAATAAACACCCCCCAGTTGTACTAAGGTTTGGCAATCAAACTTGAGGCTCAATCTCAGGGGTGCTCCTTGTAGTTAAGTGGCATGTGCGTAGATATATCTTAGCCCATAGATGCACAGCTGCTAGCAAAAGAGCTTGGGTAGCTGCCCAATGTGTGCTATGTGCCAAAACTGCATCTCTGAAGCCCTCTGCCCAGTAGAGAACTCACCATGTGCTCAGGAAATAAGCAAAGAACACATTTTACATAAAATATGACTCCAAAACAAACATCTCTGTGACTTCAGGTTGTCAAGCTTGGAGACATCATAAAACAACATCTATGGGAACATCAAGACTAATGGGTGTGACTGCTTTTGACCCCCAACCCTGTGTCCCAACTGAGGTGGGAGAAGGCTGGGCTCAGAAAGTTAGAGGAAAACAGGCATGGCTCTCAGCTAAGTGAGGCTAGCTGTCACTTGCTTGTTTATACACAGGGGACCAACCTCCATAGCTTCCCCTGAGTAACACAAACAGCATCGGGGATTTAGGTGAATCAATTTATATGGAAGCTAATTCCTGTTTAATTTTGCACATTTACATAACCTAGTTAAATAAGCAAGATGTATCAGGGACAGTGCTGTGTTTTGAATGTTCACACACTGCCACTTACAAGCTCTGAGGCTTGTGGGCTGCCATTCTGGGGGATGGTGGCTCTCAAAGAGAGTTTGTGTCACTGGCTGTAGAGGTTTAGTATACAGTATTCTACATGCATGTATGCCTGCACACCCGAAGAGGGTACCGGATTTCATTTTGGATGGTTTGTGAGCCACCATGTGGTCGCTGGGAATTGAACTCAAGACCTCTGGAAGAGTACACAGTGTTCTTAACCTCTGAGCCATCTCTCCAGCCCTTGTAGATGTGTTTTTGATGTCTCTTCTGAGCATCTATCTTGATGGCTATCTAAGAAAGGGCAGGGGAACCAAAGGGCCCAGCTGATGTTGGCCAACGTGAGTAAAGGAGCTGCTGCTCTCTGTCTGGTCCTCATCTTCTGATCCTCCCTGTGTCGTAACAGCAAAGTTAAGACCGGAAGAGTCCACCCTCTTCTCAAACAAACTTCTCCTGGAGTTTATTTCCCTTTTAGCCTCCCATTTGATGTTTATATTTGGCTATCTTCGGGCTATTTTGAGAAGCGCTGACCCAAGATACTTTGTTTAAAAGCAACCATGGAAAGTTAAAACAAGTGAAGTAATCATATTTGTTCCCTTGATTCCGGAGTTATGTTCTCTTAGTTCGACCATTTGGGTCCATATAAATAAAGGCCTAACATGTTTATAGGAATGCTGAGCACGAAAATCTGCTTAGAAAGGGAGTTTATAGTTTCTGATCGACAGAGTCATCACACACTGACTCCAGAGAGACAGGAGAGTGAAGGGATGCCTTTGATTACACAAGACGACTGCATGGTATGAAAGGCTCTCCCCAAAACTGGATTTTGTGTTCCTAATTTCATTCAACATATATCTACCATGCAATTGGAGTGGTGGAAAACAGATTTTTTCTTTTCTTTTCTTTTCATATACTGAGTTAGTGTTTGTGTGTGTGTGTGTGTGTGTGTGTGTGTGTGTGTGTATTGTGGGAAATTTAAAGGAGAAAGAATAGGTAGGACTGTAGTCAACCTGAGTGCTTTCTGGTTGTTTATTCATTCATTCATTCATTCATTCATGTATTTATGTATTTACCAAACAAGCACTTGTAGTAAAGTTGTAACAGTCCACAGAAGGAGGGCAGTTTGTTTGTTAGGACATTTAACAAAACACATCACAGGGTGCAACTTGAAGACATATGGTAACTGGAGAAAGAAGACATTATTATCATTATTATTATCATTATTATTATTATTATTCATGTGTAATAACATGCATGATATATATACATATATATACATACACACACATGTATATGTGTATATATGCATACATATATATATATATATATATATATATATATATATATATATATGAGCACACATGCATGTCATGGGTGTGGAAGTCATAAGAAAACTTTGTGGAGCCAGTTCTCCCATTTCATTTTTATGACGGTTCCAGGGATTGTTCTCAGGTTGTCAGGCTGATGCAGCAAACACCTTTCCCTGAAGAACCATCTCACCAAGCCTGTACAAGGCATTCTTGAATACACTAACTAGAGATCAGTATGAATGCCTGGTACGGTTAATACAAAATAGCATTTATTAAAAAAAAAAAAATTCTCCTACTTGTAGTATCTAATTCTGTGACCCATTCCACGAATGTCTACAACTTTGAAACATCAGACTTTGAAAACTGGATTTGTTCTTTTAGTTTTGTTGTTGTTGTTGGTGGTGGTGGTTCTGTCTTTGTTTTTGTTTTGTTGTTGTTTTTTACTATATGTACTATCACAGCATTTTGAGGCGTGTGTGATTTGATGGGAGATTAAATGACTGTTACTTAACCAACTTGATAATAGCAGAGACATTTACTTGTTCTCTGCTGCTCTGGGGCCCCTAGAGCAGGGGTTAAGCATGCAGGTACGTCCATCGAGATTGAATGGTCTCTGACCTACTAAAAGCCATTTATTGAATGCTTGCTAAATGCCTGGTGTCCTGCAAAGTACTTTGCAGACATAGCTCCTCAGTGCTGATTATAATCCCCTGAGAAAAGGCCATAAAGCTTAACGTCTCTGAAGAAGCCCTGTTTACCTTAAAGATCCCGCAAGCTCTATGGTCTCTCCTTTGTTTTGACCTTGCTGGAGTAGAAGACTGTGACTAGGAGCCATGGAATATCCCAGGTGGAGGGTTATCTAGGCTTAGTGCCTGGAGGAGAAACTACTTATTAACGTCATTAAAAAATATATTTATTTTATGTGCCTGAGTGTTTGCCTGCTTTTATGTGTGTGCACTCCACGGATAACGCCCATGGAGGCCCAGAAGAGGGCGTTGGATCCTCTGGAACTAGAGTTACAGGTGGTTGTGAACCACCATACAGGTGCTGGGAACAGAACCTGGGACCTTTGGAAGAGCAGGGAGTGCTTTTACCTGCTGAGCCGCCTCTTTCTGGGTACACATACCCTCTCTTCTACTTTTAACCTTTTTTATGCCCTGAGGTTCTCAAGACGATTCGATAAATGTCTTGGAATGTATTGTTAAATTTAGCTGATCTCCAGCATCCTCCAACCCCAGAGCTAAAAATGCTATAACCTACCATGATTTTCCTCTTCCTGGCTCGCCTAGCTGGGGTCCCAACCAGAGCTTTTTTCCTAATGTATCAGTTTTGGCTTTCTTGTCTTGCTATAAAAGTTCATACCGCTCTTTCCATGGCACGAATTGAGTCCAAGGTCTGAGAACAAGGTCATTCCCTTTTGCCTCCGAGTAAAGGATCTTTATTACTTTCTCTAAAGCTGAATCGTATTTTGGTGTTGGCGGGGCTGTTGACGACTTTCTTACATGGGAAGCGGTCTTAGAGAGATCCAGCCTGCTGTTGACACTCACATGCTTGGTAGAGGCATTGGATGGTGTTACAGAGCACCACACAGGGAGAAGCAGCTTGTGGAAAAGAGATGAGGATACCAGGGAAGAGGAGAATCAGGTGAGACTTAGGTTGGGGGCGGGGGAAGGCACCTTTCTGACTCCCTCTGTCTAAGGATCGCAAGGCTGTGATGGGAAAGACACCGGGGCTGTTGTGTGGGCACCTATATGAAAGGACACTGGGCCCTCTTGGTGAGTGACCTCTCCAGCTGTCACCCGGGAACGAGACTCCCTTCTGCCGGCGTGTTTCCCCTTTTCCAGGATCTGCCGTCAGAAATCCCATTCTCTTCTTGACCTTAGCCAAGTGCCAAGAAAACGACCTCATTAGCTGATTGAAGTGATTCCCACTAAGATGTTATCACTTAACTTTCCTGGGAGCTGATGCCTTAAAATGAGTCTGTAAGCCCAGAGGTGGAGGCACACCCCTTTAATCTCAGCATTCAGGAGGCAGAGGCAGGTAGATCTCTGAGTTCCACAATATCCACGACTACACACAGGAACCCTGACTCAAAAAAACCAACCAACCGAAATTACTCTGTAAGCGGTATCTCTCTCTCTCTCTCTCTCTCTCTCTCTCTCTCTCTCTCTCTCTCTCTCTCTCTCTCCCTCCCTCCCTCTCCCTCTCTCTCTCCCTCTCTCTCCCTTTCTCTCTCTCTCACACACAAATCTATCTATCTATCTATCTATCTATCTATCTATCTATCTATCTACCTACCTATCTATCTATCTATCTATCTATCTATCTATCTATCTATCTATCTATCTA
>JADRCD010227137.1:0-13581 GCA_019843815.1 Montemys delectorum
GAAGAAGAAACCAAAAACTAAAAGTTCCAGTGTCCACAGCTAGATCCAAAGAGACATGCTTGGAATCCTTTTATATACTCGCAAAGGAAAAAAATAAAAAAAAAAAATCACACAGGGAATTTACTTTCATACAGTTTTCTGTCTGCTAGAATAGGCTTACCTTGGATCACTTAGGAATGTTTACAAATATAGAGGGATTAAGTGCTCCAGTTAAAGAAACACACACACACACACACACACACACACACACACACACGCACGCACGCACGCACGCACACACATACACACATACACACATACACATGGGGGGGGGGGGGGGGGAAGGGAGGGGATCAGTCCCAGGAATCTTACAGATAATGAAATCAATGGGTACTCCAATCTCTTCTGCGAAATGCTAAAGTAATTTTCAATAACCTGAACACCATCCAATACACTTTCAAACATCTTGAGACTCCTTGTGATACTTTAGACAATGTAACTACTACATAAACCCTTATATTGTTCTCAGGGACTAATGACAAGAAAAGTCTGTAGCATTTGTTCAATATGTTGGGTCTCCAACCTGGGACAAATGGCTGGGAACCCTATTAACATATCAAAGCAGACTCTGGCCACAAGGATCTCCTGGCAGCCTGGAGTCCCTTCCCCCAGCTATTCTTCCCTGTTCAGCCCAGCTGTTTGGGTTACGTTACATGCCCTCTTTTACCCTTTTGGCCTCTTGTCCCCTTGGCCACTGCTCCTGGTTTCCGTCTCTCCTTTTCCCGAATCCTCCCTCCCATGGAGCAGCTCAGTCTCCCGGTCATGTTCTGTCTGGACCCTTCCGATGCCTCTGGCTTTTCTCTCCCTCTTATCTACAATAAACCTTCTCCCCCACCTCACCTCAGAGCACTCATGACCCCTTTTTTATTTCCTTTTTTCATTCACAATACAAACTGCATTTTTTTCCCCTAAATATTTTTGACCTGTGCTTGAAACCATAGATGTAGAGCCTACAGATATGGAGGAACAATTATGAATGTATGTATGTATATATGTGTGCACAAAGTGGTACAGGTTTGTAAATATATGCAAATATATAAATGCATATATAAAAATATGCACTACACATATAACTTCTCATAATAAATAAGCTAGGAGTAATATTAATATCATAAAGAGTGCACCCAAGGTATCCCTTTAATGGCTATTAGCATCAAAATGTACTCTTAGGGGCTGGTGAGATGGCTTAGTGGTTAAGAGCACTGACTGCTCCTCTGAAGGTCCTGAGTTCAAATCCCAGCAACCACATGATGGCTCACAACCATCCGTAAAGAGATCTGACACCCTCTTCTGGAGTGTCTAAAGACAGCTGCAGTGTACTTACATGTAATAAATAAAATAAATCTTTAAAAAAAAATGTACTCTTAGATCCCAGTAATAAATGAACAGGCCACAGGACCTGGGAATACAAGTTTATTAAAGAGGATGGATTGATGCATTGAGTATGTGATAAGCTACTTAATTAAAAAGGAAGGGTATAGGGGAGAGTTTGGAGGGATGGAAGGGGAGTGAGCAGTGATGTATTTACATTATAATCTCAAAAATAAAACTTAAGCATTGACCTCAAGTATCTCAGAAGTGCTCTGTTTTCATTGAGGGCACACCTGTTTCACTCGGCCCACTGGAGAATCTCACTGGCTCATCTGAATGCCTCTGTGAAGATGAGCATTCAGCAGGTGTTCAGTCGCACATAGCAGAAAAATTTTTTTAAGGTTGCCACCTAATGGTAAAACAATCGATTTATAAAAGGAGATGCATGCATTGAGTAAAGTGAAGCCTCTTAAAAGAGCTGAGCCCCCAGCCTTATTCTGACATGTGCAGTTTACTATAAGACTTTTTTTTTTTACTGCTCATTTCTGTTGATCTGGCCTTGAGTAGCTGGTGCCTCTTTTCCAAGGACAATATGGGGAGAGGACAACAATGAGTCCTGTGTGCCAGGAAACATCTAGAAGGCCTCCCTCACATGAGAGAGAAAGAAGATATGTACAGAAATCTGTGAGAAACAGACATTTTAGAAACTACTGGGGAGGAAAAGTTATAATTTGCCAGGAAAGAATGGGAGGAGGAGGGCTGGGTATGTGGTGGCTTTGTGGTACAGTTCCTACTAGTGCACAGGAGGCCCGGGGTTTGATCTCAAGCACAGGATAAAAAGAGAAAGAAAGTCAGCCCCTTAGGACGAACAACAATGCGAACTAGCTAGCACCCTCAGAGCTCCCAGGGACTAAACCGCCAACCAAACAGTACACATGGTGGGACTCATGGCTCCGGCAGCATATGTATAGCAGAGGATGGCCTACTCAGTCACCAACGGGAGGAGAGGCCCTTGTTCCTGTGAAGGTTCTGTGCCCCAGTGTAGGGGAATGCCAGGACCAGGAAGCTGGAGAGGGTGGGTTGGTGAGCAGGGGGAGGGGCGAGGGAACAGGGTTTTTTTTTTTTTTCCCAAAGGGGAAACCCGGAAAGGAGATATCATTTGAAATGTAAATAAAGAAAAGAAAATAGCTAATAAAAAAATAAAAAAAAAAAAAGGAAAGCTTAAGCTCAAAAAGTTAAAAAGAGAGAAAGAACAGAGCTGAGAGCCACAAGGCAAGCTGTCCCGGGTCCGACACCTGCACCTGAGTGCCCGCACTTCTCTCAATGACCTTGGTGAAGGCATTTAATCCTCTCCAGGTGCACACCTGGATGCTCCGTGCAGCAGCCATCTTAACTGTCGTCCCACAGACACCACCAATTACTTCTGTCTACTTGGTTCTGATTGAACTCAAGGAACCAAATTTAGAAAACAGATGAGCACCTACCCTCTCCCACTGCAAACGCAGAGTTCTCCCTTCCACACCGAAGATACCTAAATAAACATTATCGCCAATGGGAAGTCATTAATGTTCAAAATTCAAGCATCATTAATCACCGAGTAGGTAATGCAAGGAACGGAAGTCACACCAGAAATAGTGTGACTATCAGGTTATCATTTTTTCCCACTCAAAACAGCTTTATTGAACAAAATAATCATATGTAATAAATGGCATATACTTAAAGAGTACAATTTGACAAGTTTATTTTGTTGCTCCTGGAGAGGGTCTCAATATGCAGCCTAGTCTGGATTTGAACCTAAAAACCTCCTGCCTAAGCTTCCTTAGTCTCAGAGTTGTTATTTCTGGGAACAAAGTGGTCAGGAAGAAAAACCTAGAGTTAATCAATCATCAATCAATCAATCAATCAATCACTCTGTCAGAATACATCAAGTTAGGTATCATACTGAGCTTCACTAATCAAACAGACCAGTAACACGCAATACAGGTATAAAAGCAAAATGGATTGGGCTGGGTAGGGGTGAAAATTGGCTTCTTGGGGACTATAGGGACAAGAAAATAAATCTCCTCCCGTGACTCTTATTTCCTCAGATTAATTAAGACAGGGTATAAGAAATCCAATAGAAACTGTTCTACTATTTACTCGAACTCATTAATTTATATAACACAGTTTGTTGAGCGAGCACCCTATCTTGTAAAACAGCAATGAATAAAATAGGTTTGTGGACTCCTCTTGCTAGTCAGAGAGATGGGCAGCACATTAATAAACAAATATTGAAATGCTATGTCCAGTAGTCACCAGTATTCTGTCTGGAAATCAGGCAGGTCACAGATGAGTTTAACGGAAAGGGGATTTCCCAGAGACCCTCCTGAGGTAAAATGACATGAATGAAGATCAAACAATGGAAACATTGTCCTTCAAGTGTCCCAAGACTATCTAAGGCCAAGGAAGCAAAGCTCACAGGCCCTGAGATTGCTAGCAATTAGCTGGGCTGTTTAGAGAACGGAGACTTCAAGGGCTTCCGCTGAAGGGCCAGGCAGTGTTGTCAGGTGACAAAGCCGCCTAGAGCATGGGCTTGTGTTCTTACTTCCCTGAGATGCTCTGATGATGATCCCCACCAGGTTTTAAACAGAAGATGGGTGTGAAGTGACTTGAGAGTTGGAATAAGCACCGTGGCCTCTTTCTGAGGACTGCTGTTACCAAGAGAAGCAGCAAGGCTGTGAGCTAGCAGATTACTAAGTAGTCCTAGCAAGGTGGATGGAGAGAAGGCAAACTGTTCAGGCTCTGGGTGCAGTTTAATCTCAACCACCATAGCTCTGTGTGAGGCTCAGCAATGACACCACTCCATTCCTGCAACAGTTATTGTAGTTTGGAAACTACACTGCAGTGTAAGAGTTAACTAATTTAATCCTCACAACAGGACCATGAAATAAGTTCTACCTACACATTGCTTTACAGATGAGGAACCAAGGCAAGAATAGGTAGATAGCAGCTATACACAGTCACAATCTGATGCCTGTCCCCAGCTACCCCCTGACTTTAAGGCCAGTCTAGGCTATAGATGAAACATGGTCTCATAAAACTGAGGGGGAGGGGGGGGAATGACCAAAATATATTGCATGCAAAAATTTTTGAGTAAAAATAAGAAAAAGAAAAAAGAAAAACAAAAAACTGGGGGGCTGAGGACGGGAGAGAAGCAGGGGTGGGGCAGGCCAAAGGAGAAAGGTAGAAGGTATAAGTTGTAGAAACATCTTCTCTATCTTTTGTTAGGAACACAGTTCACTGGTTTTCAATGGCTCATTTTCATGGCTTCACTTGGACAATGTAGTTAGCCAGCTCAGCTGATAGGCACAGCCTCAGTGTTCTCCTGTGCTTTCTGTGGCTGTAATAAACACATGATCAATGGCAATCAGGGAGGAGAGGGTTTATTTGGCTTTCACTTCTAGGTCACAATCCATCAATGAGGGAAGACGTGGCAAGAGCTGAAGCAGGAACCGTGGAAGAACATTGCTTACAGGTTTGCTCTCTTATAAAGCCAAAGCCAACCTGCCCAGGGATGGTACTGCCCATGATGAGCTGGGCTTCCTTACATCAATTAGCAATGAGGTTAATGTCCACCGACATGCGCAGGCCAATCTGGTAGAGACCATGTGTACTGGCTGGTTTTGTGTGTCAGCTTGACACAGGCTGGAGTTGTCACAGAGAAGGGAGCTGCAGTTGGGGAAGTGGCTCCATGAGATCCAGCTGTGGGGCATTTTCTCAATTAGTGATCAAGGGCGTAGGGCCCCTTGTGGGTGGTACCATCCCTGGGCTGGAAGTCTTGAGTTCTATAAGAGAGCAGGCTGAGCAAGCCAGGGGAAGCAAGCCAGTAAGGAACATCCAAATAGCAATGTGGAAGTAAGCTGAATAAACCCTTTCCTCCCCAACTTGCTTCTTGGTCATGGTGTTTGTGCAGGAATAGAAACCCTGACTAAGACATCATGATTCAATGGAGGGTTCCTTTTCCCAGGTGACTGTAGATAATGCCAAGTTCACAATAGAGACTAACCAACATCAATGACCGTATGAGTCCTGAGTTAAGGGACTGAGGACAGGCCTCACATTAGTTACATTTCTTATTGCTGTCACAAAATACTTGACAGAGCAACGTAAGTTAGAGATTTTCTTTGGCTCATGGTTTAGAGAATACAGTCTCTGTGGGAAACCACAGTAGGCAGGGCACTGCTACTGGTTAGAATGATAGGACAGGTCACACAGGAAATAGAGAGCTAAACAGGAAGTGGTTTGGAGTGACAGGGAAGTTCCACACAGGAAACAGAGCTAAACAGGAAGTGGTTTGGAGTGATAGTAAAATTCAACACAAGAGACAGAGAGATGGACAGGAAGTGGTTTAGAGTGACAGGATAGTTCCACACAGGAACAGCAAACAGAAGTGAGGTCTAAACACTCAACGCCCTGCTCTTAATGGCCTACAGCCATCACCTAGGCTGCAAGTCCCAAAGGTTCTCTAAATTCCCCCAGAGTACCACCAGCTAGAGACCAAGTGTTCAAACACAGGAGCCTGTTGGGCTGATGAGAGTATCTCAGAATATGAAGGCACCTGTCTCAGGTTTGGTGACTCTTTTCTTGCCAATACATTTCTTCGGGTTTATTATGACCAAAGAACATTTATCACGACACAAAATGATAAGCAGGCTACTGATGTAGAAACATCATCGGTAGCAACAACATATTGCTGGGAGACCCTGTGACTCATTGTCATTTCTATCATGCCAAAATTCCTCTCAGACTTTCCTACGTCAGGATTTCATGGATCAGTTGACTGAAGATTAGCAAGGCTGCGAGTTCCCTGGGCTCTTCGACTAATTTCTAGCCTGAATGGCAAAGGCAGGATCAGAACGTTCTCAATGTTTTTATAGTAGGCTGTGAGCTCGCCCAGCAACAGGTGCTTTTGTTGTTTGAGCAGATGAAACTGTTGTGTAAGAGCTGGGCAAGTTCCCTTTTCAGGCTACCGGCAGAGGCCTGGCAGCACTCCGTTGCTCTAAGTGCACAGCTTCTCTGTGTTTAATGCTATCTGGGACTCACTTCATTGCTTCCTGACAGTGTTGAACTCTGGATACATCCAGAAATGGGAGGTCATTCAACAAAACACTTAATTCAGAACTCTTAACTTCTGAAAGCAACATATCTTAAATATATTTTTCTAGTGCATGCTCTAGAGTCATCTTAGGCACAATGGGTGAGGCTGGCAATCTTTTGTGAGTTAGAGTGTGGAAATGGAAGATTTAGTTGGACAATGTTGCTGGTAAAAACAATTAACTGTCTCTTTCCAGTGCTGGCAACGGTTTTAGCTATTTAATCCAGGCTAAAAGATATGTGAGGAAGCTAAGCGTGTACCTTGGCATATTCAGGCTCCAGGATCATCTCAACTTCAGAGGAAACAGAAACAAGATTTACAAATGGGAAATCAATAAATTGGTGGTTTTCTCTGATCTTCAAAAAAAAAAAAAATCACACACCCTCATTTCCCACTAAATATAGAAGAAGATTTTTTTTTAATGTGATTTCATGTTCGTAGCTTCATTCAGCACACACTAAAATTGTGTGTGGATGTCTACAACTTTCCCAGGTAACACAGAAGGCTGAAGACTGGGTGCCTGGGACACACAACCTCATGACAGATGTTTAGCACATAAGCTAACAAGAACATGTATACGAGCTTTGTTTTGGGGTGCTGTGATTATACCATTGCGGCCAGCGAAGTCCACTAAATGCAAAGGGAAGATGTGGATGTTGTTGGTTATACCTGTGCAAGATTCCCATTGCATTCTGTAAATGATGAAATCACTCCACTTACCAACAGACCCAGGAGGCTCTACTCTGCCGTGAGGATTAAAGACCATGACCATGGAACTCGGATGGTCCTGACCTCACATCCTGCTTCATCATGTTTGTCTCTGACTGGACATAACTCACCTCCTTTGGCCTCCACTACTTATAAATGAGAAGAGGATAAGCCCGTGTCCTGGAAGAATTATAAAGTAACAGTGACGGCAGCAGGCTTCCACACCAGAGCCAATACCTAGGAAACGGCATCCCTGGGAAGTGATGTTGGTTGGTTTTAGTGATCTCCTATTCTTTTATCATACTAACATTTGTTCAATGTTCAATGTTGTCCAAACAAATATAAGGATTTTCTTACATTTTTTCCTAAAGATAGAATCTTACTATGTTGCCCTAGATAGTCTGGACGTCAGTATGTAGACAAGGCTGACCTCTCACACTTAAGAGGTTCACCTGCCTCTGCCTCCAGAGTACTGGGATTAAAGATTTGCACTGCTATGCCTGCTACAGCATTTTCTCTGACCAATCACATTAGGGCAGTGACAGGCCTGTGATTGGACAGGAATAGAGAGGTGGAGCTAGAGTTGGAGGAGGAAAAAAGTCTGGAGCAGGAGGAGGAGAAGGGTCAGGAGCAGGAGAGGTCATTGTGGGGACAGATGCTGAGGGCGAGCCCGACCCCACAAGGTTACACAACCAAGCAGGTTCTTACAAAATAGATTAGTTGGGTTAGAATATTATCTCTATTATTTGGTTCTAAAATTATTGTATTGGCATCATGTTAATTGTGACTTTATTATTATATAAATCTGATTGGATATTAAGGCCTTGGGTGTCATGCTTTATTTACCAGGTAATAGGAACTATTTAGATGAATGATTGTGGGAATGTGTGTGAAGAGTTGCATGCGAGTAAGATGCAGCTTGTTGGGAGGAAATAACAAAAACCCACTGGAGCTTAGTATTGAGGCCGAACAGTACTGGCTCAAAGATGTGGCCCGGCAGGAAAGCGAGTTTGCGGGGTGGATTCTTTTTTATAATTCCTGCAACATATGCCAGGTGGGGAAGGACTGCTATTAACTCCTCTCGATGATATTTCAGCGTTCCTAGCTATTTTTATTTTGCCTTGCCCTTAACTTCAGTACAGGATTTGCTCAAAGCTATACACCTTTCAATTTTCCAGAGATGTCTTGACCATCTTATTCTCTCACCATGCCTTTGTTCATTTGATTCCTTCCTCCAGAAAGTAGTCATCTAAGTGAAGAATTCAGCTTTCATTATTTCATGGTTCCTCGGCCATCCCTCCCGTCTCTCCTCCCAGCCCTGAATGTGTACCTCTCCTGAGAACCAGCATTGTCCAGATCCATGGATGGTTCAACACACTCAATCCCACCCCATCTCCTCAGAATTTTACCTTTTCCCCAGAATCTTGACAATCTGCTCACCATATCATTCTTCTTTATATGTCATTTTCCCTGGGCACACACAGAATCCTTGGCTTTCCTGTCCCTCATCTCTGCAATGGTTGTCATCTCATGCCATTGCTATGAGAAAATGCTTGAACAAAGCAGTTTTGTCAAAAATTAGATGAACTTCTCCCTGCCCCGTGTGTGTGTGTGTGTGTGTGTGTGTGTGTGTGTGTGTGTGTGTGTGTGCATGCATATGTGTGCACGTGTTGCCAGGCTCTCTGCTTTGTTTCACTGACACCTGACACCTGCATCTATCTGCTCTGCACAAATACCATTACATAGGGTGACTCTTTTTGCTTCATTCTTTCTGACAACAGTCTCAGGCTTGTTTATATTTACAGAGAACCTGGCTGTGGTTTTAATAGGAACTGTTTTAAGCCTGTAAAGTTGATGTTCAAGAAGAACTGACAGCCTTATTTTGTTGAGTCTTCCAAGTCATGAATAAAATATGTTTTGTCAATTATCAGGTTTGATTTCTTTCACTAGCATCATTTTGAGCTTACAGATCCTGCACGCCTTTAAAGTGTTTGTCCTTACACATTTTGTTTTCCTTGGAGAGATTATCAACAGTAGTGGTTTCCATTTGGCCTCTCGTTTGTCTGCTGCCAGTACAGTGGTGCAGTTGATTCTGGCTCTGCTCTTCCGTCCAAGAACCCCGATGAACTTCACTGAAACTTCTCTGGGGTTGGGGGGTGGTTTGGCTCTGGCTATTTTACATTCTTGGGGATTTTCTGGTACACAATGTTTTCTGAAACCAGAGACAGTTTTATTTCTTCTTTCCCAGGACACATGCCTTGATTGCTTTATTCTGTCCACTGCTCTAGCTAGCATGTCCAAAATTACACTGAGTAACGAGAGCATTGCAGAGCCCTCTCCCTGGGTTCCTCTCATAGAAACAGCATTGTAACCATTGGCTGCAGGGTCTTTTTTTTTTTTTTTTTTTTTTTGTAAGATTTATTTACTTTATGTGTATGAGTACGCTGTAGCTGTACAGATTGCCATAAGCCATCATGTGGCTGCTGGGAATTGAACTTGGGACCTCTGTTTGCTCCAGCCCCTGCTCGCTCCAGCCCCACTCCTCCAGCGTAGGTTGTGAGCCACCACGTGGTTGCTGGGATCCGAACTCAGGACCTTCGGAAGAGCAGTCAGTGGTCTTAACCGCTGAGCCATCTCGCCAGCCCAGCTGTAGGGTCTTGCATGAGCTCTTTCTGGGGCTCACCTCTATCCTATTGTGCTGGGAGCTTTTCATTGCTAATGTTTGTGCTCAATTGCATGTTTTCAGTACTGGAGATCAAACCAAGGCCCTGAACATATATATGCTAAAGCTATTTTTTTTTTAATATCATAAAATGGTATTGGATTTTTATGTGACATTCATAAAATCACACTATTTTCCTTGTTTGCCTGTTGAAATGGGGGATTACATAATTTGATTTAATACAGGACCAGTCTTCCATACCTAACTTCATCTGGTTTTACTGTGTTATTGGTTTTAAGCATTATGTGCTTGGCTTGCTAATTTTTCATTAAGGATTTCCAGTGGAGTACATTTTATTAGCTCTTCCAATGAATTTGTGGATGTAAATATTCTAATCTTGTTTACATCTCATGCTATCCATTCAAAACAAACAAATAAACAAACCAGACACTACCTGATAGTGACTGTTTCCTCTGAATTTTGACAGTATTGATACATGGCTTTTTGGTTTCGTATTCTTTCTTTGTGGGTGCCTACAATTTCTCTCTTCTCATCTCCGATGTTCTGTGGTTGGTCCTTAGTGAACTTATAGTGGATTTTTTTTTTTCTAATCTTGCTTGTGACTTTGTATCCCTTTCCACCTTTATTTCTAAAAGAATCCTCATCTGCATTCTCTCCCACTACTCTTCTTTTGCAAGCTTTTCCAGCCCCATCTGGAATTCCTACTAAACATAAATGTCTTAATTATTTTATCTTATTGTATTTTGGAATTGTTCCTTCATTTTCTTTCTCTTTCTCCTCTGATTATAATATGTCCTTAGATTTATATTCTTTTTGAATGTATTTCTCTCTCCAGTTAATTAATCTTGATAACATTTACGTTGATTTATAGGGCTAGTATAGCTGTCACTAGTATTGTTCAGAAATATGTCAGGGCTTTATCTCTTTGAAGTTAGGTGTGACCTTGTGACTTCGTTAAGCACAAATATCACTCCTGCGGAAGGGTTAGAGGCTAGGCAAGTTTTATTGTGATTCCTTAAATTCATGTTGCTGGTGTACTGAGATGGAGCTGTCATCAGCACAGTACAGCCAAGAACTCCAACCAATATGCCCTGCACATGCAACTTAAGCAAAAAATAAACATTAGCCATGGTAAGTGCCACTGAGGTTTACAGGTTGTTACTGCAGCATTACCTAGCATAGATCGACTCATAAAGCCAAGGAATCCTCACAATGTGGATAGTGTCAATTTAGGTTTCATCCTCTGCATATCTCCTATCCATGTGGTGAGCAGATGAAGTCCCAAGTGACTTGGATAATTGAAGTGGGCAAAGTTGTATCCAGGACCTCAGCGCCTCAGATACAGAAGTGGCAAAGGCTTCCCCAGGGGTCTGCTGGGGAGTGTGGTGATGAGGCTCGGAACTATGGGTGGTCTTCCCCTCGTCTGAAGGTGAAATGGTGAACAATGTAGAAACTATCAACCACAGTTTCCTCCTCTGGGATGACTGCAGTGGGAGACTACTCCCTAACAGAGGCCTCCTATTGAAATCAGCTAGAGCTGCTCCCTTGTTCGGCTGCATACAATAAACCTGCCTCCTCCGTTCAGATGTATAACATAAATGCACTGAGCTTCTGGGGCATAGTTAGAGTCCTGCATAAAGTGAGCACAGCCCATCTGTTCCAGCCTGTCCACAATGGCTATCCTGTCTTCATTTTCAGTCACCCCAGTTGGGTCAGTCCATGAAGTTATTTGGAGTACAGCATATTTAGAGCTTTTATTCCTCTCAGACAACTTTCTTTTTGTGTCCCAACATGCTGGTTCAAGGCCAACTTCCTTGCCATCTCCCTGGGCTGTGTGCATGCCTAGCCCACCATTACTCCCTTCTCATTTTATTAGGTGATCAGCTACTGTAGTCCATCTTTATCTCAATTTTCTGACTGCTGTGTAAGTATGTGAGTCCTGGCCAGGAGGTCTAGTCTTCGTTTCTGATGATACCCATGGCTGGTCTCACTTGCCATTCTGTTTGACTTCTAGAAGCTGGGGATTTTTCTTTCCTTCCTTTCAAACTTGATGTGTTTTAACTTTTACTTACTATATTCCATCTTGTATTTCTACATGTTTGTAATAATCAAAGGTACTATTTGTATAGCTACATCGCAAACATCAACAATAACAAAAACCTTGAAATCACCCTTCTCTGATAGCTAATCCTGTATTCTCCGAAGCAACATCTATATTCAACTTAGCATGAACTCTCATCTTGCTGCAATATCTGGGTCATACTTTTCAAGATGATGAATTTAAAAGATGGGGGAGCCCAGAAACCAACAGAACATGGAGTGGACATTAGAGTTTAGAGATGGAGTCTAACAGTCAGTGACAGATGACATACAATGGATGGAGCAAGCAGCCCACACAAAGAAATTTCTACAAAGAATATCGTCTACAAATTAGAGCTGTGTTGCCAATGAGAGTTAAGACTAAAAAAACCAGTCAACATATGATGTGAATCATTACAGAACAGCTTTAAAAACTTAGCAAATAAAACCCAGCGTGAAAGCCAATGGCAGAGCCCGGATTGTGAAGGCAGGAGGGAATCCTGTTGAACTCCGAAGGCAACAGGAGTAGGTTAAAAATGAGTAAGTCTTGACCATGAACTGATCTGGCTCCCTCTTCTGATCGTTCTCAACGGAGTTCTAATGTCCTAGCTCAGAAGAGAGATTGCAATGGGCACCGAGTCCTTTTGTATAACTTCAGTGATCAAGTAAACATCTACTCATCGACAAACTGCTCACTGTATACCTGCCCTAGATTAAGACCATTACAATGGAGTCTCGATTGGTCCTTACAACTATTTCATGACATAAGTGTTCATAGGAGAAGCTCAGAGATAGAAGGGAGTGCCTAAAATCACACACCAGGCAAATCCTGGAAGGTGCGTGGACCAGCAGTCGTTAACATTTATTACACGGTCTGCTCCCCTTACACTTTGTAGTCTCGGTTGGAGAGGTAGAGGAGCAAGCTGCAGCCACAAGGGAGAATAACAGAGAAGACGGTTGAGTAACTCCTGTAGACAGACATGTCCTGGTGTGTCCTCAGCTCAGTATTAGGGCATTCACGAGACCAGCAGGTGGTTATGCATGTATTATTTAAGGCAGCTTTTTAGTCTAGCTACCATTCTCAAGAAACACCCTATTCCCTTTCAAGCCGTCAGATTCTATAGATTGCTCAAAGACCCAGACACACTGATACTTTTCATCAAAACTCTCTAAGTTGTCCAAACTAGAATTTATTTCTCTTCTTTTGGGCTTTTCATACAGTCACTAAAAGTGGAGTGTATGCCGGCCAGATGGCTTCAGCATGTAAAGGTGCTTGCCCTGTAAGCATGATGACCAGAGTTCAAGCCCTGGAACCCACAAGAAGGTGGAAGAAGAAATCAACATTTGCCTTCTAAACACCATGGCAAACATATACGCCCCTTACACATACATAGACACATAGTAATATTATTGCATAAAATTAAGAGATGGGCTGGGCTGGAGAGATGGCTCAGCAGTTAAGAGCACTGGCTGCTCTTCCAGAGGTCCTGAGTTCAATTCCCAATGACCACATGGCATCTCATAACTATCTGTAACTCCTGTTCCAGGGATCCTGTTCCTCATACAGACATGCATGCAACACCAATGCACATAAAAATTATATACATGCATACAGGGACAGAGACAG
>JADRCD010227138.1:0-11043 GCA_019843815.1 Montemys delectorum
CTGTCTTGGGTCATTTGTCTCTTCTTATGGAGGTAGAATGGAACTGCAGTATAGGGTGAAGTGTGTGTGTGTGTGTGTGTGTGTGTGTGTGGTGTGTGCTGTGTGTGTGGTATAGGGCAGGGTCTTAATTAGCCAAGGTTGGCCTTGAAAATGACCTTGGATAACCCCCTTTCTGTTTATGTGTCTGTCTTTGTGTGTCTGTCTCTCTCTGAACATATGTGTGTCTGTGTTTGTCTATCTATCTCTCTGCATGTATGTCTGTGTGTGTCTCTGTGTGTGCTTCTCTTTGTGTGCATGCAATGTGGTGTGTGTGTGTGTGTGTGTATGCGTGTGTGTGTGTCTGTGTGTATGTGTATTTATGTGTGTGTGTGTGTATGCGTGTGCGTGTGTGTGTGTCTGTGTGTATGTGTATTTATGTGTGTGCGTATGTGTATGTGTGTGCGTGTGTGTGTGTGTGTGTGTGTGTGTGTGTAGGCCAGAGTTTAATACTGCTACGTGCCTTCTTTGCTGCTATGCCTCTTTAATTTTCTTTTTAAAGACAGGGTTTCAACCTGTTGCTCACTAAGTTAGCTAGTCTGGCTGGGCAGTAAGCTCAGGGATCTATTTTCCATTCTCTGGACCTGGCACTGGGGTTATAGACTCATGCTATCACGCCTAGCTTTTAACAAGGGTCCTAGAGACTTGAACTCAGCCCTTACACTTACACAGACAGCTAGCAACATGCAATTAAGCCACCTCCTTGCATCCAGGCCTCTGCCCCCGATTACAGGCATGTCCCACTCACACCTAGTTTGTTTGATGATAGTATCAAATGATGAGCTTTTGTGCATGCCAGGTCAGCACTGTACCAACCAAGCTACATCCCTGTTCTCCAGTGTAACCTGTTGAGGAGGATACTGTTTAGATAAGCCTGGAATGAAGCAGAAGGCAGTTTCCTAGCAACGGCTCTCCTCTTTCCTTTGTGGCCATTCTCAAATGGTGCTCTGAGAAACCTGTAGCTCCCACTGCAGCTCCCGCAGTGGAGGCTCCCAGGAACTTCTGGCCGGCACAGACTCAGTCAGCTTTCTCACTGGTGCTGCATTTACTGCATGGTTGGGAAGGAGCGACATCCTTGGCTGGTTCACAACCCTGAGTGCCAGAGACTGAATTCCCCAATGCTGTCCTTGGTTTTGCTGAGGTAATCTCAAATACTCTCAAGGGAAAGGAATCAATATAATCTCTTGTAAGGGGCAGCCTGGCACGCACATCCTCCATCTGGGTAATACAGGTGTTAGAACGTCACTGTTCTTTGGTCGTGGAAATCGTTTTCCAGGAGTGTAGCCTATGGAACTGCTGGACACTGGCTATCTAAACCAGGAGTCTGACCAGACCTCCTATGAAACGCAAATAGTGACAAGTCCTTAGAGGAATGGCTCAAAATTATGGAAGTTCAAATAAGAGAAAACTGTTTATTACAAAATTTAAATAATAATCTACCCTACTTCCATAATATGTGAAGCAAAAGCAAATAATAAATTCAAAACTGTATGTGGGTGTCCATGGGGTGGGACACACATTACAGGTTCCCAAATAATGCCTAAAGCTCTTAGAGGACCAGTAATTATTTAACAGTGCCTGCAGAACAATACAAACGCTCAACGGTGCTATTTGTTTGTTATGTCGTTTGATACCAAACCACATAACTATTTATGTACTGATGACTTAGTCGCTGTTGGACAAATACATATACAGTAAAAAGTACTACTTTTATTTCATTCTTAAATAACCTTGTAAAAATTATTAATGGGCTATCTCTGTATCTGTTCGTATTGCAGAACTTCCAGCTGTGGCATCAGCACTGACCCTACCACCCTCCCTTCCTAGTCAACAAGCAATGAGGTCATCAGAAGGAATGTGGTGCAATTTAATGCTGAAGCGGGACCTGCTTCCAACTAATACTAGCACAGGGGAAACTCTACAGGCGTTTCCCCCATGATGGAAAACGTATGCCGCCAACCCTAGAGCTGCACTCAGACTTAACGTGCTGTCCCGGAGCACCCTGGCACACAGGTTGGGAAACACAGATAAATAAGAAAATGGTAACAGCTGCTTCCTCGCAGACTATTGGTAACTTGAGAACAACAACAGAAAAGGTTTTCTGAACCCTTTCCGAAGAAGCATCTGTTGGGTTTTTACAATTAAAATCCACTGCGGTGACTGGCAGCGGCTCAGAAATCCTTTGTCCTTACAGGAAGGTGGATATATCTGCTCCTGTCAAGTTTGCTCCCTGAAGCAAAAATCTCAGGATAGACATTAAGCAAGGAAATGTCCTGGGTAATGCTTTCACTACTAAAAAAGCAAAAACATAAAAAGCACAGCTCTCATGAATAACCTTCAATAACTCTTCCGATTCAGAGTCCTGTCTGATCCTTACCCAGGTCAGATCAATGAAGTCACCAGGGCCACTAACCCAGACATTCACCCTACTTCCTGCGGGTAGCCACTGCCACTGTTCAACAATAAACTCTCTGTCCCTCTCCGATGTGCTGTACAGAGCACAGTTGTGCCCTCCCTCGTGGGAACCGAGCTATAAATGGCCCTTTGCTATTGGTCTGCGGGGCTGTGGTCTCCAGGTTAACGGTGCTCCTTTAGAAATGGTGCCTGCTGCTTGTCACCCCAGGACTCGATGCTCCCTTTGTTCTCTGCTGCTTCCTTCTGACCTGCTTGTCAGTTTTTGTACTAAAGGAATGAATAGCCTATTATATCTTCACCAGTAGGGACTTTCAGAACCAATCCAGTGAGTTGAGTATAACAGACAATTAGTCCCTTAGGGTATTTAGTTGTTGGTGAATATTTTGTTTGTCTCTGGGTTTATGGAGGTTGATGGGTAAAAATGAGTATTTTCCTATTTAATGCTAGATTTTTAATCCCAAGGAATCTTTAATTTTGTTACCATAGTTGGTGTTTTACTGAAATTGACATTTTATTCAGTTGGGGGTGGGGTGGGGGATGTGTGTAGTGTATGTACTTAAAGTCAATATCGAGTGTCTTTTCTCAAACTCTTTACACCTCATTTCCCAGAATTTAGCTTATCCATTTGGCTAGCCTGGCCTGTGAATGGACGACAAGGATCTGCCTGTCTTTGTACCCTCAGGTGTAGGTTATACACACATAACCACCATTTCTTACATGAGTTCCAGGAAGCCAAACTGAGGTCTTCACACTTGTGTAGCAAACGTTTTACTCACTGAGCCATCTCCTCAGTGTCTTATTGTGTTTGGAGTAGAGATGCCCAAAAGACCTATAAAAACACTCACTGTTTCAATCTATTAACTTCTACAAACGGATACACTAATCTCTACTTCAAGTTAGAATTGATTATGGTGTAGAGATACAAAGTTTACTTAACAGTTTGGATGCATCTTAATATAAGCAGAGCTTCAAACGGTCTTAGAGCTTGTCTTAGTTAGGGTTTTTCTAGAGTCACAGAACTTAGTCTCTATGTAGTAAAGGGATTTATTGATGACTTACAGTTTGTAGTCCAACTCCCAACAATCAACTCCCAACAACAGTCGCGGCAGCAGCTGTGAATGGAAGTCCAAGGATCCAGCAGTTGCTCAGTCCCACAAGGCAAGCAGGCGAAGCAGAGAGCGCCTTCCTTCTTCCAATGTCCTTATATATGTCTCCAGCAAAAAGTGTGGCTCAGGTTAAAGGTGTGTGCCACCACACCTTTAACCCCGGATGACCTTGAACTCAGAGCTTTCTATGTTAATCCTATGGGATTCATAGCCACTATTCCTCAAGGTCTCCATGCCAAGATTCAAGTCAGAAACTTGTATCTCTCAGCCTCCAGATTAGGGCCACAGGTGAGCCTTCTAATTCTAGATTGTAATTCATTTCAGATGTAGTCAAGTTGACAACCAGAAATAGCCACTACAGAGCTGTTCTTTAAAATACGAAATAATAACTCCCCGTCTTCCTACAAGTGTTCAACTGCTCCCCGTTACAGCCATCACATTTGCCACAGTCTTTATCTTGTTAGCTGTCTATCTCCTTAACTAGGATTAAGCTTGACAAGGGTAGGTATCTTTAATCCGTGATGTATCTGTTCCCCGACACCTACTCAGTCAGCGTTTCTTGAGAGGCAAGTGAGGGAGGGGTTTATTCTTAACAATGTTAGTTATGTGCTTTTTTTTCTTTTATTTTTTAACTTTACATGTTTGGGTGTTTTACCTGGATATACGTCTGCAGTCACTGGAGGTCAGAAGAAGGCATCAGACCCCTCTGGGATTAGAGTTATAAATACTTGTGAGTTGCCATGGAGGCGCTGGGAATCAAGCCCTGGTCCTCTGGAAGAACAAGTTCTTAACTGCTGTGCCATCTCTCTAGCCCTTAAAGAATTTTTTTTTTTTATATAACACTGCTTCAGTGAATCAAAAAAAGACAAAGTCCTCTAAAAGTAAATATTAATATTTATGAAAACCACTTTAAATGCCGGAGACCAAGACCGTCTCATATTTTGGAGCTTTTCAGACTTGGGGACATCTGTGTGATCTTGGACATTTAAGCATCCCTAATTGTAGAAATCCCAGATCCAAAATTCTCTAAAACTTGAAACTTTCTGAGTGGCTAAACTGAAGCATTTCAGAATTTTGATTTCTAGTTAGGGAATATGTTAGTTTTCTATAAGAGAATATCAGTCTCCTGTGCTATTAAGCCAATGTCACTGAAGTAAAAGACAACCTTGAGAAAGATCTAACTCAGTCATTATCATTTCCCATTTGGATAGTAAAGCTCTGAAGTCAGGAGGACTTCTACTGCCAGGATGTGATAGATTCACAGAGGGCACTGAAAGACGCCAGAGTGAGCACATGGCTAGGGATGGCTAAACTGTAAGATAATAACAAGTGTCAGAAAGGACAAGAAAGCTAGAACCCAGGGCTTAGTTAACCCTGAAGCAGGAGGCAGGAGCTAATGGCTACTGGGGATGTGTTAGATAATCAACAAGGAGGTTGCACATTCAAAGAAAGCTTAATGTCTTCATCCAGAATACAAGCAAATCCAATACCTCTGAAGAGGAATCTACAGCGGGTAAGAAAAAAATTCCCCTGGACCATAAACAAAGGCCAGTGATGGAAGAAGGAGGGGAAACGGAAGGTACACTTAGAAAATTCAAGCTGATACTCACTCGTTTCCTGGGGAAATGTCTTTTAAAAACTAGGAACAAGTTGGGCAGTGGTGGCGCACGCTTTAATCCCAGTACTTGGGAGGCAGAGGCAGGTGGATTTCTGAGTTCAAGGCCAGCCTGGTCTACAGAGTGAGTTTCGGGACAGCCAGGGCTACACAGGGAAACCTTGTCTCGAAAAACAAAACAAACAAAAACCAACACCAACAACAAAAACCCAACAAACGAACTAGGAACAAGTCATACTTTCTACCTGTATGGCTGGCAAAGCTAGCTTTCACAACCAAAACCAAATAGAAATGTATTTGGGAGCAAACAAAGAGAAATTAATAAATCTAAATCGAAAGCACTGCAATCCAAGAGACTTCTAGGATGCACAGCCAAGAGCAGTGAAGTGCAGTAAGGTAGAAATGGTGAGCCAACGTATGTCTAACCACACAGCCACAAACTGTGTGAAGAATGCTGAGCAGTGCTTAAAGATGAGACAAAATTAAAAATGATCTGGCCATGGCAATGCTTGTAAAAATTATATAACATTAGAGCAAAAGCAAGGGACCACAATTAGGAAAGTTTAAGATTCCTGAACTGTTGTGGAGAAAAAGTGAAGCTGATACAGTTGGTATGAGATTGTAAGTCAGATAGGATGCATGCGCATCTAGGGCAAGTACTAAAAGATGGTTTCAAGGAAACAAAAAAACAAAATAACAAAAAAAAAAAAAAAAAAAAAAAAAAAAACCAAGAAACTCCCATGCAACCTAAACGAAGCAGGACAGAAACAGAGAACTCAAAGGAAATCAAGATGGAAGGCAAGAGGAAGAGCCAGCAGGGAGGCTCATGCGTTGCCAGGGAGGATAACCCAACAACAGAAAGTGTATTTTTGGTTAAATTTTAAAAACGACCTATCTGTTTACACAAAGAGTCCCAGGTCAATATTCGTATCAGCTTGATATGAAAATAATTCAAACGAGCAGCTACTGCTGGATGAGCCAACCCTCAGAGGTACATACCAGGGAGCATATTTACATGAGAAAAGATGAAATACTGAGCCTCTAACAACACGGACGGCAGCAGCAAGCTGCTAAGTGCAAGGCAGACGTCACAGCCTACACACTGTGTGAATCCACTTATAGGACATTCAAGAAAAGAGGAAACTACGGAGATAAAAACAGATCGGAGGTGGACGGCAGGAAGTCGAGAGGTGAAAGGCAGGGGGAAGGTTTGGCTATTAGGGAGATGATGTGTACCTTCATCGTGGTCATGGCTGCATGATGGTACATACTAGTGAAAAATCATCAAAATGTACGCTTACAATGTGTGACTTTCATTATATGAAAATGATCCTGAAACATAGCCAGTAAGAAACACAAAATTCAATCACACAACATACAAAAGGGAAAGTCAAATAACAAACATTAGTCTGTAAATCTAAGTTAGCTAAATCAGATGAATACAAAATTAATCTCGGGAAAGATTTTTAAAAATATCACAGTATACTAACAATAAACATTTAACCAGGAAACATGTCAATAATATGTTCCTAATAACATCTTCAAAATATATAAAACCCATAGTTTACAGGACCTCAGGGAAAACTGAGCACAGGACAGACTTAAGTGAACATGAATAAAAAAATCCCAAACAAAATATTGGCAACTCAAATCTAATGATGTTCAAATAAAGAAAAACATACCCAAGATCAAATTATTTCCATAGTTAAAATACCAATCACTGTTATTCATCTGATATAGATGATATATTCAATACAATGCTTGTTTGTAAATAAAATTCTCAATAAGCAAAAAGTAGGAGGGAACCTGTTCAATTGGACAAAGAGGTCATGAAATGCTCCTGTCGGAAGCATCCTTCTTCAGGATAAAACTTAGATCACTGCCTGTAAGCCCAGTGAGAGCCCAGTGAGAGCCCAGTGAGAGCCCAGTGAGAAGCTGTGAAACTCCAGATGTTCCAGCAAGCGAAGTAAGACAATAAAAAGGAATGTAATAGGAATTAGAACACCAAGTCTACCCTAACTTGTAAATGGTATGATTTAAACAGAAAAACCCAAATAAGCTATAATTTCTTTTTATTATAAAGAGGCCGGTAGGTTTATCATATACATGATAAAATGTACAGCCATTCAACCATAAAATAGCTATATAAATTATAGTATAAAAAATAAAACCATACAGAAATGGACGAACTATATAGTATATAGATCGAACTACAATCATACAGGTCAATATAAAACTCAGAATAAAACATTTTGAAGTGACCAATCCACAATATAATTAACAGGATCCTACTTGTGCAAGTGTCAAACTAATACAGTATCACTTAGGAATGCACATGCGCGCACGCATGCACACAAACACACATACACATACATACATGTGTGTGTGCGTGTGTGCGTGTGTGTGTGTGTGTGTGTGTGTGTGTATGTGTGTATGCGACATGATGACGAAGATGATGAAGACAGAGTATTTTAAGTTCAGAAAAGCTGTGGTGGAAGGTTTCAGTAAGAGAAAGGCATTTAGGTTTCATAGCGCTGATAATGGTCCAAAGACCAGCCAAGGAACCAAGAGCATCCTTTGCTCAATGCCTGCCTTGTATTCCTCTTACAAGCACATTACAGCGTCACAATGTTGTTTCATACCGGACAACAGGCATCTAGAAAGTTCTATCCCTGAATCTCAATTTTAAAATGAATATTTGCTTTTTCTTACTCCATATTCTTGGAAAAGTTGAAAGTACTCATTCATACAATGATTTTCCTAACACACTAAGATAATAAACTGTCAATAGGATGTAAAAGCAGACAGTAAAATTATTGCATATTTGTAATTATCTTTACATGAAAGAAAGCCAAAAGAACAGTTAAATGATGCAGAAAATACCCATAGCAAATATTTATATGACCCTAATTCTTACATTAAAAATCATTTAACTGAGGAAAAATTATTTCTTTTGAAAAAAGTTGTTTAGTTTTGAACTAAATAAATGAGCTTTCCAATGTTGGAAGGCATGAAACTCTTGCCTAATCAGATACATTCAAACTGCCAATATATGAAAAGTGTATGAATGACCAAAACTCCTCCTCAAGAGTTTGGTTCCTAAGCTAAGCGGGGGTAGCTCGCCTGTTGTCCAGGGACTGGCTCGGGAGTGAGTTGCAAAAGCCTGAGGCACAGGATGAGTTCCAGAGATGTGTGGGTTACTGAGAGACACTGCCTTAAAAAATACATGCACACACGCACGCACGCACGCACGCACGCACGCACGCACGCACGCACCACACATGCACCACACACACACACACACACACACACAGTGGGGAGAGAATTTGTTCCTGACAGCCCAAAGATTTAAAATATCTACACAAGGAGTCAAAATTCACACTGTTGTGATAGTGACCAGTGAGTGTCCTGCCCTCAAGGGGCTTCTATGTAGCCACAGACTCTCCATCAAATGGGTGTTGACGACACAGCTGCCCAGAAGTAGACTTGAGCTGTGCCATTCAACCGACAGAAGAATTCTTTTCTTTTTCTTTCCTTTGAGATTTAGAACAACTGAAAAACCCATAGACCAACCACACAAACTAGAAATTTTTTCTTTTACTTAAGAAATGATATGCCGCAAATGGTTTGATGGAGGTTATTTGATCATTTAAAGGATCTATTTGACCATCAGCTCCTGAGCCAATGTCCCCCTCATCTCTAACAACCTTCAACCTCCTTGGAAACTCAGATGTAATTTCCATGGAACACGTAAATGCATTACATTACGTCCATCATGAGTACCTTCAGTTCTGACCCATGGCTACACGATGGCCTATACGACGTACACGATAACCTTATAGCATTCGGCCTGGCTTCAGTGTTCTGAAGTGGACTGAAGCCTTCCATTAGTCTGTTAACATTTCAGCATTGAAATACTTAATGTGTCCACATGATTGCACATTTTATGCTTCCTCTCTCCTTGAAAATAAATCTTTGCCTACTTAAAAACTATTTTTCTTCAAAAATCTGCGAACCTCAAGGCATCTCAAACTAACCTGCACCCCTGCCTATACCCACTGCTGTCGTTACATTTTATACACACTCTTATGTACATACATCTTCTCGACGGCATGGCAGACCACCTGAGTGCAGGGAGTGTCTTTTGTGTCTGCGCCACGCAGCTCGGCCATCATTCCTGAGCACCTCCTGTACGGTGCTTCCACACCACCAGGGGCTCCACAGCCCAGAGAACAAGTTATCATTCCTTTTTTATATACACAAGGAAGCAAGATTCAGAGGAGTCACACCAGCAGACACGCAGCCAGAAAGTGCTGGGGCTCTCTCATTAGGGGTTGGGGCATTCTGGTTACACCTCAGGGTAGCCCCTCATGCCTCTGGAGGCAAGTAAACCAAAATGGGAATGAGATCAACAGAGGCCCAGCCATCCAATAAAGGCTGCGATGCTGTACAGAGTGGGCAGCTCTCAGCTGCCCCAGGCTTCTTCTGTCCCCACTTTTCAGCACTATGAGGGTTCACATTTATCATTCTATGCTACACCCTGACTCTTTTGACCCTGTAGAGCCTTGTGAGCCATAAATTTTGTAGTCATTTTACTTAGTTGCCTTAAGTCATCTCCTCCTTTTCTGAAAAAAACTGAAGGAAGGCCAAAGGCATTGGGGGGTGGGGGTGGAGAGTGTCAGGAAATTACCATTTAGTTCTCTGGCGGTTCCTGGATGCTCCTCTTCCCCACAAGCTTGTGGGCCAGAATGGTAGTGGATGATGTCAATCAAAGTCAAACTTGCTGTCACCACATTTCACAGAAGGGAAGATGCACAACCCGTGTTTACATTATATGCAGGGTGTGTCACCAACCCCAACTCCCCTCCCCCTTCTTCCTGGGGAAATTCAAAGCTAGCTGTGGCCTTGTTACAAACTCCAGGAAGAGTGAAGTGCCATCTGGCTTGAACCACTCACCTGGCTCCTCACTATCAACTAAAATGGCACTGTGGACATTGACATAACTACAGCTAAACATCACCCTGCACTCAGTATCGGGATACAAGCACCATGAATTCTATAGCTGCTGCTGCTCCAAAAGGATTCACAACATTTTGAAGGGAAGATGTGTTAGTTCCCAGAGGTTTCCTGAGCCCCATTTACCAGGACGGGTATTAGCAATGATGAGTAAACACTGATGATACTTGTCACCGCTTAGACCACTGGTTTCAAGTGGCCACTTCGTCCTACCTCCTAAACAGACAGCTAAGAAAACAATGCTCACCCGGAGGAAGAGAAACTAAAACTCTTTTCACTGTTCCTCTCAAGCAAACCCTTGCAGAAGCCAAAGTATCCACTGTGGTTTAAACCCTTGTCAGTCAAGAACTGCCCAGAACTGGCATGAATGTTTGTCCTGGGTCATTATTGAAGGAGTCACCCTCTGTTGACACTTTCTTTGGGTGCAAAATGCAGTGCATCCCAGTGGCTTTCTGTAAGTGGTTCAGATGAAAACATTTACTTTTTATAAGTACGTATCGCCAGTCAGTTCCACTGGACTCTGGCACATTCTGTATAAGAAACAAATTCTGCTGGGAGATACACGCCAGGCTAACTGATTTCAATTCTAACTCCTTAAGGGAGTCTCCATAGGTAAACATAGAGATGAGGGAACCCAAGTGCAGAGGAATGACTCCAATTCACTGATACAGGAGAAAGGCAACTGGACGAGAACATGCCAAGTTCTTTGAGGGAGTTAAAGCAGTAATGTGTGCTCTTGCCTAAACTCCTAGAACTCTAGTCTCTGTCTGCCTCTGTCTGTCTCTGTCTCTCTCACACACACAGAGAAAGAGAGAGAGAGAGAGAGAGAGAGAGAGAGAGAGAGAGAGAGAGAGA